>JAARMF010000137.1:0-23484 GCA_022844705.1 Toxascaris leonina | reverse complement strand
ATAATGCGACACTTCTGATGAGCTTTTGACGCTACAATATCAGATTTGAAATGACGCAATAGAATGATCTCTCTCGTAATAGACATGTTGTAGCTTTCGTTTATAAGTTCGGCTCCGACTGAGATGGTTTCTATAAGCCGGACTTATAAAGGCTACAACATGCCTATTACGACCGAGATTATATCTTGCTTGTGTCGCATTCTTAAAGAAAGGGAGTGATCTGGCGACAGGAACGGCTTTTCAAGGACAATGAGATGTTTCCTCTCGCAAGTACCGGGGCAATTTCTGCATTCTCTGTTACACTTTCTGTTCATTCAGGCATTCAAAAGTAGCGAAGGAAAGATCGAAGCCCGAGTGCAGAATTCACTTTCATTGAGTGTATAAATCACGCTCACATCAAGCTGCTGTAAACGAGGTGAAGTCATGCTATCTTGTTCATTACATCGAAGTTAAAGCAGCGAATCGTTTGCAAATATTAAACAACATTTCTTTATGAAAGTCACGCATTATTGCATGAAATTAGCAAGATGCACATGAACATCACACAATCTTCTTTACACCAAATAAATTTCTCCATTATGCCAAATAAACACGACAACAAAATCAAAAAGCAATCATACAGCTCAAATATAACGACTGATCAGCAGAAAGTGATAATTCAAATGTTTTGCCATAAGGCGATATCTCGGCTTCTCGCAACAACCTAAGGGTGATGGATAGTGAGACTCAAGTGCAAATAACGGTAGTAATAATTGAGAGAATGATTCGATTAGAGGAAAGCAAATGAGATCTTCAGCGCACATATAAAAACACAATATGGCAACAAGTTAACTGGAACGGAAGTGAAATTAATTGTGAAATTGCTTACCTGAAGGAAATTGAGTGCCAACAAAGAACGAGAAAGCCCTACGAAACAAAAACTTAGGAAAGAGACATAATAAAAGATGAGCATCTATGCTCGCAACGAAATAGTAAAAACGACGATTTTTCTCAGAGCGGAATGAATACTCAAACACCCTTCACCGTTCAAAAATCGGTTCACTCAATTAGATGCGCACATAGCGAAACACTGCGCGCATAGACCATTGCATTTGTAGATGCGAAGAGGCGAGAATCCCTTCAGACAATAATGATTCGCCCTCCATATTATACACTTGCTATGCCATAATAGAATGCCACTCTCTCTATTCCTCCTATTCTCATATGATGAAGCCGCCGATCCTTGCTCTTTCTAAAACTATTTCATCTCTTGATAGTTTTATTAAACGTCTAAAATCAAGTAGCTGTTCATCATGCAGAGTAAAAAGTCTATCAAAAACTCCACTGTAACCTTGAACTTCTAGTTCTCTTTTCAAGATATTCCAAGATATCTGCATTCGCTAATAAATTCCTTTGTCAAAAAATACTTCCATTCAGATGTGGTTTGGGGAAATGAATGTGCTCCGGGAAAGACAAGCACTGAGGTTCGTTGTGGTCCGAAGATCCTTCGTCATCCACCGCTCTTGATTTGAATGCCTCCATCACATTGCATGTCCACCGAAATGCATTCAGAATATCCAATGGCCGGAGAGCGCTGAGTATCTTACTGAAAAACGGATAAAGCAGCAAAATCAAACAGCTAGTATCAAAGGTAGCACTTCGAAGGTGCCTGCAAATCAACTGAATGAAATCGCTAAGTCATGCTTGCTATGCGATGTCGTATTGGAATGCAAGGACTGTCACCCTTTACAGCAATTCAGTCCCAAAAAAAGGTTTCTATGAACCAACATTGGGGAAAGATGAAAAATCACTATCTCTTCTCAACAACAAATTCAGAATTATATCATTTTAAGTAAGATAATATTGTTCAGAGGTTTTACTTTAGTTTCTCTTCTCATGTTTTCTCCTCTCTCCCACTCCTAACGTAAATGAAGGATAAAAACAAGTGTAATTAGTGATTTGTCATAATAATGGCCACTTTACTCCGTTCTATGATTATGCTTCTAGGAACGGTTGCTATGGAAGAAAGCATCCTAAGCGAACACAACTTTTGCACAAAGAAAGATGACCGATTAAATCGATGCAGAGATTTGGTTAGCGCTAAAGATTCATCACAAATACATCATGGAGTAAAGGGAACGAGAAGGGCGATGAGTGTTCACTGCAACTCCGCTCCTCTTCATCCGCAGAAAAAGTGTTCCCTCGCAAATATTGGCATACTCAAATGAAGCAAACATCTGCTAATAACAACGCAGAAACAAAATAACGCTGAATAAACAAGACGCAACGCTAACTAGTGAAGACGAGTGTAAACTTGCTCAGGAGTGATTTCAAACAACGAAAATTCTTTTAAACTCCCGAAATATTATGAACAGAATTGGCTCGGTCTCAAACGTATATATTCATCCGAATTCAAACAACACCGGTCGGTCAACCGCAGTCTATAAGCAATTGCAATTAAGTGCCACCTGAAAGTGTTTTTTAGACAACAAATCCCATTCAATTACGGCTTTCATCATTAGCTTTACATCTGACTCAATAAAAGTATATCCTATCTCAGCTGTCTCGCAAATGCCTTAAATATCAAAGACCGTGTCTACTTAATATGCATATTTTGCATCGCAAACACCCATCCAAAAATTATACGAAACCCCTCTCTTATTCATTTTCTAATCAAATCATCGGAGTTTGTGAATGAGACATCGAACAAGCGCCGAAGATCTACTTTGAATTTCACGATAGCCTGCACTGAGACATCAAAAATTGGCTTATTTCAGCACAGCTAGCACCTCGAAAAATCCGCTATTACAGCACTTAGTTGTGGTGATAAATTGTTACGCAACTGCTTGTGAACGTGATCCTGCAAGGCGAGAATTTGCGTCATTAAACGTTCTGGCACATGAGAGTGATGAGTGCGCATCGGCACGATATCTGAATCCGCCACGATGGATTTGACCGAAGACATTCGGTGATTTCAATGTTGGCGGCGAGGCACAATAGAACAGCGTCAGCGGAAGCACCTCATCCCTACGGCTGACTAGCGCCCTTGAAGAATCACGCTTTTTGCTTGGGCCTGATACAAGTCTTCCAAACGGGTCGATGGGAGCCAGCTTTTTGAAAGATGGCTTCGCAAGAGATCGCCGTAAATCGTCTATGTCCGGCACAACGTGGCCACCGTGCTTGAGCTTGGAGGAGCTGATAGGAAGCGAGAAATCACCGTCCTGCATCCATGGATGTTCGAGGATATCTTGTAGAGTGCAACGTGTTCTTGGATTGTGGTCCAAACAGCGTTGAATTAAGTCACAGCAGGCTGAAAACAACCCTATGCATATAAATGGATGACGAAAGAAGGAAGATCGAGGAGTTGACAACTCATTTTGCAGAATGCATAAATAAAGAAGAAAGGGTTACGCAAACTTTCTGGCAGCGTTTTTCTTTTGTGCTTTGTTTCCGGACTCTTTCCTCAACTTTGTATTTGCTAGCAATTGCACTGAATTCCGATTTATTCCAACCATGGCTTGAGACAATTCGGCAAGATTAAAGATACGAAAGAACTGCAGGTTGATGAGTTGAAATTTATGCTTGAAGCATAAACTTTACTCTGCTAAGCTAATTACACAGCTTCTGCTCATCACAATTCCTATCCTCGCTTTCCATAATCACGTATGAAAACCTTGAAAGATAGGCATACAACCTATGGGATCCTGCATCAACTGGGTGGGCAACAGTCCTCTANGGAAGATCGAGGAGTTGACAACTCATTTTGCAGAATGCATAAATAAAGAAGAAAGGGTTACGCAAACTTTCTGGCAGCGTTTTTCTTTTGTGCTTTGTTTCCGGACTCTTTCCTCAACTTTGTATTTGCTAGCAATTGCACTGAATTCCGATTTATTCCAACGATGGCCTGAGACAATTCGGCAAGATTAACGATACGAAAGAACTGCAGGTTGATGAGCTGAAATTTATGCTTGAAGCATAAACTTTACACTCTGCTAAGCTAATTACACAGCTTCTGCTCATCACAATTCCTATCCTCGCTTTCCATAATCACGTATGAAAACCTTGAAAGATAGGCATACAACCTATGGGATCCTGCATCAACTGGGTGGGCAACAGTCCTCTAAAGCTGCTTTAATCATTATCGGTCATTTTGCTACATGCACAGCTTCATATTCAACAGAGGGATTCTCCAGTCGAGAAGCCCAATCTACTGCACACTAAACATACAGCGGTTGTTCGACAACACCAACATATCAACGACCACATTTGTGTGCGATGTTCGTGGTCAACGAGCAACATTATATTACGAAATGCTGTGATGGCAATCGAAACCAGCAACATGGAAGTGAGCACGTACATTCAGATACAGCAGTAGGCCATGAGAGGGGTTCTTGGTGCCTAACTGACTCCTCACGGTGGTATGGGACATCTCCGCATACCATGTCATAAAGGAGAATCCCCAACGACCACACAGCGGCTCCAAGTCCATCATATCTTGAGAAAACAATCCACTCAGGCGGACTGTAGAGACGTGTTCCTATCAAAACAATATCATTAGAACCAATTAGTCATTTGTCTACGATGAAACAACGAGAGATTTCAATGGAAAAGAATTCTAGTCGAAGAAAACACTTTTGCAAAAGAAGTTTTCCTTCGCAGTTCACCGTCAAGCACTGTTCAGACTGCATTTTTTCTTAATATTTTTAACAATTGAAACGCTCCAAGAATTTTAGTCGAAGTTCACTCCGGATGTTCAAAGATGGATTAAGGCTACTCCCAGTTCAGCACCACCTTCAGTTCGTTTTAGATTACAAACAAGACCATGTTTAACCTATCAGCACACGATCNACCATGTTTAACCTATTAGCACACGATCAGTCACCATCTGATTCCTGGTAAGGTTTAACTCGAACCCTCATTAACTGAGTTTTCAATAAACTTGAAAGTAGAAGATAAAAGAAAATATGCGCGAAATAATCAGAAATGAAGGATTTTAAACTCTCTGTGCCCTGTTAATATGCTTCTTTTAGCCCACTACCCCTTATCTTCAAAAAAGTCAACAAGCAAAGAGTACGTACCATTAAACTCGTGGAGCGGAGCACTGTTCGGCTTTAAGAAACGGCTGGAGCCGAAATCGATTAGCTTCAGGCGGCCAGTATGCAAGTCAACCATCACATTCTCATCTTTTATGTCACCATGCAGAACGCTTCTGTGTGCACAGGCGATTACAGTGTCCACAACCTGCATCACGAATAGCGATGATTTTCCAAACAAAATCATCCTGACGCAAGCAGCTATATAAAAAAATCGAATCATTATAATATTAATAATCAATCACTTCAAACATCAATCCCTTTCTCCTGAAGAAGAAATCTGCAAATGGTTATCACTGACTCCGTGATCACTCGCAAGTGATTCTCAGCAAAAAGTTCCATCAACAGACACCAAATCCAAATGATGTGGAGCGATGATGAAGTGAAGTCACACGCTTGTTAAATTTATTGCGTATCTGCCTGTGAAAGAATGCGAATAAGAAAGGCATCGCAATTACAGTGCCATATCGCAACACTAAACATTCATCACCTGCTTGAAGAAGTTCTTCGCGAGATCCTCAGTAAGCGGTCCGTGATGCGTTATATAATCGAAGAGATCTTGACCAGGTTCTGGACGTTCCATTACAATCATAAACCCATTCGACCGTTCATACCAATCAAGTAGTTGTACAACACCGGGAACATCCTGGCAATGTTGCAGAACACTAATTTCCAGAGGAATTCCGCCACCATGACAATCCTGAAAAAAATGTTTCGTGTGGGCAATAAAAAATACGTCATCTCAAAAGTGAAACGATCTCTGATATGTTACTGGATCACCCGGAAAGTTTAGATCATTTTTCACTGCTTGATTTTGGATGTCGCGCTATGGCTGAAGCCCAGTCGTCTTATACGAAATCACAACTACAAGGTAGATATACCCTTTCCAACCTGAATTGGGCGCATAGATTGCATTGGGAGGTGAATCTCTGAAATTGTGCTAAACTTCAAAAATTAGTGATTTTTATTTAACTTTGGAACGGCGGACGGCGATGAAGGAAATTACTTGATGAATGAATAATGAAGCGATATTTTTCTAATGAATTATATTAGTGAATTAATTGCTCAGATTGAATCATTGCTCGACGAACGTCCAAAGGGGTATTTTTTCGTTGAATATACGACAATAATGAATAGTCAGTTGCAATTTTTCGCACAATGCGAACAAAATTCTTCTCGAAATTAGACTGAAGAGAACGAAATTATGGGCAATTATAAATCATATAAAGTCTGATGAAATTAAATGAAATTAGCAACAGAATCGAAATAACTAGAAGACTTGCTGCCAAAAGAATATTGCTTCGCGATCTTATGAGTTGCTTAAAACCTTACAATAGAGGCATAACGCAGATCTCTTTCTATTGTGGATGGCTCAACGATAAAGTTATGGTCGTTTAATCATTTCAAGGAGATGTACAAATATTTTATGGTCATTTCAGAAAAATATGCAAATATTCATAGCCCTTCGAGAGCGACACAAGCAGCACGCATATCACTCTTATCAATAACGCACTTATGAAATGTTTACAGCATACTGATAGCTGCAGCACCGACGAATTACGCAACATTGCACACCTCGTTTTGCCTTTTCAGTTGTTTTATTTCAAAAACAAAACATCTTATAAACGAGGAATAATAGTAACTCTAAGATTCCAGCATTAGAGCACCCATGTATGTCAATGGTCAGTAGGCACGCCATCAAGCAATAACTCACTCTTTGCCAGGTGATCACATTCCTTCGTTTCACGTATTTAATGGCAACTGGTAATTGATCTTTGATTCGTATTCCTCTGTAGACGATGCCGAATCCACCACGGCAAAGCTTACTTCCAAAATCATATTTGTTCTTGTAAGACGTCGCATTTTCGCCTTAAAAGGACCAATCAACTTAACTGCCAAAGGGCAATCTGCTTGTCGCAAAGTGGAAACTGCCCTCTTATTAACATTCCGAAACCTATAATTTACCCAAATAATGGCATTTTTAACAGTGTTCCGAAGAGCTAATATACATTATCAGCAATTCAGTTACGTGGTATAAGCACATCGCTATATGGCATAAAGCTATAAAAGTGGAAAAGTTCAAGAAGGCGAGGAAGCGTTCTTCAATAAATGCTTTCGAAATTTGACGGCACGATAAGAGGAAAAACATCTAAAACGGGTTATTAGAGTGCCAATTGTTTTGGTGTATGCGGTCATAAATGAAGCAAGTCCAGAATATTTCTCTTTTTCACTCTTCATCAGAAGCCACATAGATGCTTGTCCCTTCGAATTAAAAAACTTTTGAAAATNNNCTTTTGAAAATGATTATTTACGCACAACTTTCAACCGCTCGAAGCATTTTCCCACATTCACCTATGATAATATTGACGAAAGTGGAGTAGCACAAGCCTATGAATACATGAATATAGCTGTTAGCACAAAGAATATTCACTAAGAACGATGAAGCATCGCCCTCTCCTCCAAGCATTGCCCTCTCCCCGAGGCATCGCTCTCTCCTCTGCCTAAATCAAAGCCGATCTTCTCTTTATAGCTACCCACTTCAAGCATTCTAGCCAAGTATGTCATCAGCTGAACGAATAAAAACTTCAAATAAAACCTTGGCTACACGTGCTGTTGATAATCGACCATATATAATTTTTAAAATAAGAATAAAGTGACATTTCCACTACAACAACGCTTCGTGGCAGAGTTCGGATCGTTTTATTGATGCTGCGTTCGCGCTAAGCTTTCGAATGATCTTTGATGTTTAATCTCATCAGGTGTTTTCTGATGGGGCAAAAGAAAACAAAGTGTCACGCTTCGCTAATCGTTTAAACGCTGACATAGCTCTCGAAGATCTTTGATGCATTATACACGTGAAACATTGTGGGAATTTCCTCAGAATGTTTATCCTTGAAACACTTTGTGATCGAAAAACACCAAAACTAAATATGATGAAGGTGAAGCGTCGTATTAGGGAAATGAAAACTGAAGAGGGATGGAGAATGACACAAATTCTAGAGATAACAATGTGATGGAGTAGATATGGCAATACTAGATACCTCTATAATAGAAAGCATTCATAGAAGGAATTCATATAGAAATAAAGTAGAAAATCAGATTTATTTGCGGCCAAAAGCATACCATTCGTAAATTCGGTTGAAGTACTACTTTGTGACTAGAAAGCATACCACATGCTTAACGCGGTGCAATTCTTTATTTGAAATGCGAATAACTGTTTAAAGTAGCATTGTGTCTTTTATTTATATCATTCCTCCATCAAGCACATCATATTTCAGTCTAACCAGTTGAAAACAAAGATGGCGGCAGCGCTTTCGAGATTTCGATGTCATACCTTGCCGTTAGAGTGGCTATAAACAGACAGACACAACGTGCCAAACATGCACTATGGTTTGGGCACGGTCATCTGACATTGAGTTCACTCTGTAAACTCATGCAACTTAAGAGGAAATGCGCTCGATAAAATTTCTATGAAATCATGGTGATCTCTTCTTGCTATTACAACGATAACACTATTGCTTCGGCTAATCATTAAATATTCGACAGTTAAGTGAAAAGAATTGAACACTCGAATTTAAGCAAAAGCAACAACCTGTTGTGTGAGCGCTTTCCAATGACGATTGATTCGGCACTGATGGTGGGAAACGCGAGAAATAAGTCATCACTGTGAATCGCTTTAACGAACGTCTATCGTTGTACAATAGCTGAAATTAACGAAATGGGTGCCGATTTCGATGAAACCAATGATTCAATTTCTGCGATGACTCTCGACAAAAGTATTGTCAAGAAGACATGGACAAGGCAAATGCTGCATAAGAAGCAAATGAAGCAAGCATCACAACAATGGGAAAAGCATCTAGCTAGAGGAATAAGGAGTTATTAGAATCATGAGCTTTTTCCCTTCCCTTATTAGTTCTTTTACTCATTCGCTGTCATTATATCACATAAAAGAACTTTTTGATAGCTACCAGATTAAGCAGAGAGTTGGATGGGAATGCTTGAAAGAAAGCTTCACCCTTCTCGCACACTAAACGAAAGTCTCTCACGCCCTCGGGGCAATGCTACCGTGCTAAGCGAACGCCAAACGAGCAATTAAATATCGTACTTATGCAACGCATATATACGATACAAGTGCACACACGCTGATCAGAGTGTGAGAGTGAACGCCCACAGACGTGAAAGCAAAGAGAAAGTGATACGCTAGTGAGGAAGTGCTTACGCAATTAATCGACGATCCTCTCTTCAAACGTCACTGCTCCGTTTCGGCGAAGGTGCACGTGGGCACGTGTGCTGTGGAAATAACACCAACTATTGTATTACGTTCGTATACCATAGCACGGGAAGCGATGTAAAAGTACCGTACTAGGAGGGATTTTCGTTATTATAGGTTGCCTATGACAAAAACATTGGTATCACAATTTTCATAAGAACTGAAATAGAGCTCAAAAAATTGTGAGTTGTTTTAGGTGACGAACAGCATTTAGTGGTCACTTGCTCACAACCTTGATGAGTGTCCCATCTCAAAAGTCATGACCTTAAGCAATGGCATTTTCAACTGTTGCTTGAGGAAAAGGAAGCCTAAATCACAGCAGTACGTAAGTAGATGTGTGCCCAATAACTTCCCTACGGACCATATTTGCACCTTCCAATTCAAAAGGCCCAGAACGAGTCTCAGGATAGCGATGATGTGTGGCATTTATCAAATCTGATATAGAAAATGCGTGCAACAACTTGCGCCTTAGAGTAATGAGTCCCGAAATGCGAGGGGTGACTTTGATAACGTCAAGCTCAAGAACGAACTGATGTAGAAGTGACTGAATGCAGATCCCACGAACTCTTTTCTCCACTGAAATGAGGATTGGCTGATACTCCATGGAAGTCGAAAGTTGATGAGATTATCTTCTGTTCCCTTCCGGAACCTCTAAAAGATAACCTCAACTGCTATGAATCTGCAGCATTCTTTCGCTCTTACATGCTGTAAAGGCAAGGATGCTAGAAAACGGAAAAGCACAGGTGCTTTTAATAGGTATCACACCCTATGACGAAAATCAATGAAGATACTCACTAAAAGCAATCAGCATTATTTGGCGTTTTATCAAAATTTCCAACCATATCGATACCTTGAGGAGATTCTCCACAACGAGACGAATGTAAAGCCACTGTTTCCACTGAATAGATCTGATTAAAAATGAAAGCCAGCTGATAAGTAGTGGAATGATAATAAATGTTTCTATATCATTGCAAAAGAGAAGAAAAATTCTCAGAAATTCACAATGAATAAAAGTATTATGTGCACGAAGCGATACGATACTGTGCGCACCTAAACGTCAGCACTCGCCGGTGTATCCATAAGCGGAATAAAAAGGATTGTCGCGCAGGAGATCGACTTTTGTCATATCTGCAAATTGCGTAAATGAGTAGGAATCTCGGTTCATTACGAAGTCATCACCTAACTCTCATAATTCGTTTCTTATTTTGTATACAAATTTCCGCTCCAAAGTTTTAATGAAAGTCGGCATAAATTCCTCATTTCTCCTATACGATAATTGAGTTCAATGATCCGTTGTGCGTTGGACATTGAAATCGTTGTGAGATGTTTGAGATAGACCACCTTGTGATTCAGTTTTTGTTAAGTTTAACACGTGACTTGCTAAGAAAATCGAAACGTTGCTTAGGGAAGTGATTCATTCATTCAGACAACAAACAGACCTCTATCTATACGAACATTAAAAAAACTGCCGATATAAATCATCGAGTTTTATGGATCGTCACAAAAAAAAGATCGCTATTAAATCAGTCGACCAATATATCACTTAAAAAATCACTTTCAGCACTCCGACGTAAAGTAAAATATAATACAACTGATTAAGACTGAACTTCTGTACTGTATTGTGGAATAGAATACAAAACTATAACCATATTTATGGGTCCCTAAATTAGCGACGACGTATTTCTGCAGGCGGCAGGAACGCTGGACACCAATAGTCAAACACGGAAGACCATCACACACCACATTATTAAGCTAACAATTTGTTCGCTGGCTTGTTACTTCGTCTATGTTTCTCCTGTCTTCCCACTGTCACCCGACACGACTGAGGTCGATATCAAAGACTGAGGTCTACATAGCCCGACCTTTGCTTGCCAATTGGTACGCCATATAAGGTGACAACTACGCTTTACACCCGCCACACTTTGATTTCACGATAATTCGAGACATCATACAATATATTCATTTAATGCGATCAATTTGGTTTCACATAAAATCAACCCCGACATATGCGAATCTGCTTATTGCTGGAATATGCTTGATTGTGACCAAAATAAGTTGATTTCATAAAATATTTTGCAGTGAGTGAAGTTGGTTTGGCGGTTTTTTGTGTTAAGAAATATGTTTTATCTCTTTCTAAACACCTCTGAAATGGCGTGCAAGATTATCGCCTTTTGAAATATCTCATAAGCCTTTTCTTTTCTCTTCAATTAACAGCCCTCCAACTTCCTAGACAGTCGTATATCTCCTGAAAATATATTACTCTTTGCAACAAACTTGTGCAGTTTCGGTTTCATTACAATTTGACTCTCTCTTCTCGCAATGAACATTTTTATCCGAACATCGCATTATGGTAACACTGTTTGTGTGTATATGGATATTCGTGTCTGTCCTTCTAGTAATTTCAACTCGGACACCATTGAACATAGAGTCAAGGATCTTGACAGATGCGATACCACCTGGTGACTTTCTGCAGCTTCATGTCGATTCAAAAAAAAAGAGATTTGAGTGAAATCGCTATAGGCACTTACTGTCATGCTGAAACGATGGACAGTGGTTAAGCAGTGGTTAAGCGATCGCTAGGGAAATTTTCAAGAAGCGATCCCTAATGCTAAACCTCAAGTAAGGCATTTGGTTAAGAAAATAATATGAGGTGAGTACAGCTGAACCACAACTGCGATGCCCAGGAGCAGTGAAGTTGGGCTGTTGAAAACGAACACAACTTGCGAGTTTATACTGGGAGGATCGCACAGTTTTAGACAGACGGATCGACAATCAGGATCATACGGTGAACCGATCGCTTATAGTTTCGCGAGAAGCACCGATCGGTAATTTTCACATCAAATATTTGCTACCCTTGGCATGCCGCCAAATAAGCATGAAAGTGGTCCATGGAATACATCATGGCAAACCCCCGCACTTTTTGCTTTCCAGATTAACCGCCTGCTTAGACAGCGAAAACACTTATAACAGAACCCTAAGTAATACTCTTCCATATGAAATCAACTGATTCTGAAATCCCTCATCCCAAAATGTTTTTCCCTGTGGAATTCGAGTGAGTGTCTGCACTGTCCTGAATGTAACCTTCAATGTACTTAGCACTCTTAGTGCTACAACGTACCCGTTATCACGTTGAATTATGCTCAAAGAATGCAAACGTTTGTCGATTTGCTTCTCGAACAAATCCCCTTCATTCTGCATTGCGTTCGAAGAAACGGCTCTTTCGTTTGAAAAACTATGAGAAATCCTTTCATCTTATTGGTACCAACAAAACCCGCATTGCAACATCGTACCACTTAATTCAAGACATGTAAGGACTATGTTGCTTTATGGTAGTAGTTAAAAATTTGTTCAAGGCTAGCCTGACTTCATACAGCAGCCCACCCCCTCCCTCCCCACTCCTCTATTCCATCAACGAGATGGGAATAAGCGAAGTGATGCCAACGTCTTCGAAAATGGATTCTCCATTCCTGCTTCTATGCATGGAATAATAGTGCAATGGGAAGGCAAATTCCCACACTGCGCGCAGTAGAAACGCTGAAAGAGTTTAAAAAATTGTGCAGAAACTGTCTCGATAAGAACATCTACAATCACTGCCACTCTATGGATTTATAACAAAAACAAAGAAAGTTTTATGAGAGTGCTTCTAAAACATATTTCACATACGCAATCAGAATAAAGAATTATACAACAATATGGCACACGAAATATTTCTTCAAAGTACAGAGAGACACCATAAAATACCGAATAAAATAAACCTAGGAAATATTCCACATAGTTGAAAGCATCTGAGCTTATGCTATTCAAACTTATCGCGCATTCTTCCTCATCTATACGATCATTAGAAAAAGACTTTTCAGAGCTGAATATCGCAAAAACGATGCCTGCAGCATTTTCAACTCGCACTTTTTCCATATTCGACCTTCAATTCATCCCGTTGTGTCAACACCCACCATGAAGAATCGAGCTCAAACCAATAGATACTTTGAGAACAAGCAAGGAGAGTCCACCATCAAACAAAAACACAACCAATGACAGAATGAAGCGCAACTCAACATTCATCAATATATAAATCAAACTATCAATACCATTTGTAGAAATATACATGTTTTTCAGACAACTGTAATAGCCCGGTATCACAGTTTCATTGGTTCTCTTTCTCTTACAAGACGCAATTTCTTTGGAAAATGTCTGGCAAAAAAGTTTTACCACATGTAAGACAGAATATTCGGGGATAACCTCATGATANGATAGCTTCATGATAGAAATAGATGAAGCTCTCTTGATCCAACTTCAGAGATGAATAAAAAAGCTAATTCCTACCGAAAATTGCTTTAGAAGTACAGCAAAACGTCCAAGAAAGTGGATAAATCCCACAAATACGTAATATTGCCTTTCAGTATATATTATTTAGCAAATTATCATGAAACAAACACATATAACTTATCATCGTATACGATTTGGGACTTATACGCTTACAAGCACGAACAAGACCCAACGAAATGAAATGAAAGGAGATAAGAGAGAGACAATCGATCAGTGATGTGAGTGCAGCAGAACCTCATACACAACTTGCCACAACCTATAAATGAATCGGCGGAACAATTTCGTTTTGCGAAAGATCGCTTACTATTCTGCTCTTATATTTGCTAAATGAAAGGAGTGAAGAAGAGTTGCACTCAAAGAAATATTATTTAAATTTATTCAGTTAGAATATATCAGCGAATATACCATAAAATTATAGAAAAGAATATACAATAAATTAGTGCAAAAAATCGGCAAAAACAATCATATAATCACCTCAGAAACCTGGCATCACGGCATCCACAAACGACTCGATGAGTTGTCTACGCGCGACTGTCACATCACATTTCCTCAACTTCTTTCCATAAATGGGCCATCCCCATTGTTTCATCTTCTCGATGTAAACCTTTTGAAGTGAATCGACATCCATAGCGGTGGTACACTCACTAAGCACAACTTTGAGTTGCGCGATTTTGTGCTGATGGCGAAACCAATCATAGATCGAACGAATTAACGCATTCTTCTCCCTGTCCGTTGGCTCCTTCTTAAACTCTTCCAGATACTGATCCTTTAAAATATAAATATTTATAAACCCATAAAAATTATTAGGCAGCAAAAAACTTAGGGTGGAATGAAAGCGCTACAACGGCTACTTCATGGCAGAAAAAAATGATCGGTAGACCCTAAAGCGCAGCCCTCGCAGATAAGCAGCGACCAGCTATGGCTCAAGCATTCAGTACTCCAGGTACGTAAAGACTGGCTCCGATTGTGTCCACTCACATTACCTTCGAAGACTTGGAGACTTGGAATTGGTGAAATCGGAAACGGCTCTCGATGGTTATCTTGCAATGTTATACAAATTTTATGAACCGACTTCACTGCCACCGGATACCACCTTGCTTGCGCGAATTTTTTATGACCTTTTCTGCAATACTTTCATGGGAACTAATATTCAAAAATATGCCTGCATGTGCAGAAATCTCTTAATGCACTTTCCGTTTTTATCAATAAACATTTCAGTGAATGCAAGAAGGACGTTAACGTAAAAAAGCTAACACTTGCGAAGTGACGTTCAATTCAGTTCATAGCCATTTGATATGTTCGAATCAATTTTTTTCCTCTCATTACAAAATAAATTAAGATCTGTTCATGACTAATAAAGAAAAAACATATTTTTCGGCGAAACGAAGTTAACGATGAGAAATGAAACCAAAATTCCCTGAAGTGTACCAAAGAAGGAGAAATAAACACACCGGAATAAGCGCTTCATAGTCCTCTTTTCGAATATCCCAATACTGATGCGGTCTAATCGGATAGATCGAAAGCGCATATTCCTTCCACTCGTCAGTCATCTTAGACTGCCCACGATAGCCAGCCACACGGAAGGTAGTCGGCTTTGGCAGATCGGTCGGCAGCGGCCTTACGATCACCCGTTCCTTCGGTCGCACATCGCTGACAAAACACAATGCTCTTATCTATTGTTGACACAAGTTTTGAATGGCATTTTATGTCCAGGGCTTGCAAAGTGAATACTGCACCAATCACTGCATACAGCAAATACTCCACTTTTGAAAGACTTTCCTGGGTGAGGACTTTTTCTATGCACGCATAGTCCTTTTGCGTTTTCTTGTCTCATTCACCTCGAGACAAAATTCAGCACTTACAACTTTCAAGAAAGCAACAATGTTTCCGCCTCGCTATTCGATGCCACCAGCATCCATGCAAACTAGTGATGTTTCAGGGTGAATCAACAAACATCTTGTCGAAAAAAATATAAACGGACAGGCCTGGTATGCTTCTTCGGAACAGCCCATCCCAATGATTAAGCGGGTACCAGAGATAACTGAAAAGGGTTGCGCTTCTTCTATCTATGGATGTTTTAAGTCTCAAGTGCCAAGCTTAGAGGCTCTTGGATGGACGAAACCTGAGGCGCATCTTAGGTCATATGCGATAACGATATGCACGAATGATAGCAAATGCTCTGAAATGGGGTTGCCCAACAGGCACATATGTTAATAGAGATCAGCCGCCTCCCTTCCGATATAACAACGCATTTATGGATTAAGAAAAGGCAGTCAAATCTTTAGGGCCCACAAACACCCTCTCACATCCTCCCTCTCCCTCGCAACATTCCAACCTAGGAACTGTAACGACATGCCAGTCCAAACATGCAATTATCGTAGAGGTGGCTGGCTCCGATAATAACCTCATCAGTCAAGCGATCAAAAGAAACGCTGCCTTAAAACTCAGACGAAATATAGGGGATCGAATGCGACATGTTCGCTCACTCTGCATGACAGCATTCAACAAGCAGATGTAGTGAATTTGACATGTCTATACCTCAAAGAGAGGAAACTCTCGCCGAACTGCAAAAGAATATGTTTGAAAAGCTTTTTCTTGCAAAATGAAGCTGATATCCTCTTTGCAAATTCTGCAAATCTTGCAAACAACTTGCAAAAAGGTGTCCTTGCAAAGTCGAACACCTCCTTAATGAAGTGCATTGAATGTACTGATGATGGATCAAGATCTCTGTCATGTAAAATCAAGTACAACTCATCTCGATAGTTGTTTACTTCAAATTCCTCTAGATTTCGCTCCTTCCGCAACTTCCATTGAGATGAGGGTTTCCGAGTTTCCAATTTTTTCGGAGCCAAGCATCCTCAAGCACATTAAAAACACTCGAAAAGAACGCAGACCACTCTTCAATAGCACTGGCAAAGTATGAATAATACTAACTACTCCTCATCATCGTTGTCATGTTCGTCTCCTTCGCCTTGTCGATGGCCTTCGTCACTCGGACTGCTTACTGATCCCACTCGTATATTCGATCGTGCACTTGTTCTCGACTTGCTCATTCGTCTGTCATCGCGCACTCCACCACTGCTGGCCAACGTCCTCTTTTGCATGTTCTCAGTGGTTTCGATTAGCTCTCTGCTGCGAGAACTGGTTGATCGAGACCTATTGCCGTGATTGACGGCGCGTAGAGCCTCTTTTGCCGAAAGGGCACTATCGAAATATTCACTCTTAATTGCTGCTCGATATCCCCCTCGTGGAGTTTCTCTTACGTCTCCGATTGAAGCTTCTGATTGTTGGTTTGTTCTGGAAACCAAACCAACTAAGGCCTTAGCACAAGTGAATGTGTCATTCAATTGCTAAATATAAATGATAAGAGCACACAAAAACATTGAAATAAAATGCACAGCGCAAAAAAAAATCGATCTCAGAGCTCTTTAATGGCACTTAGTTACCCCTTTCAAACATGATGTTGAACATAACAGCTGTCAGAGAAATTTCGGGGCCACAGAAGTCAACGGGAGATTGAAATAGGAGCGCAGAGGGGGTATCGAACTATTTGATACCGTGGACATCGGCGAGCAGTTCCCGGTTCCTCATGTTGATATTTTCTAGGTTCAAGGGACCGGTCTACTTCGAACGACTCGCTAGATAAGCCAAAAGAGAGACACATGGTTAAGTTGTGAGATATCGTGCTCCTCTTCACCGCAAACAACGAAACTTCAATATTCTTCAGTCGTCGAAATTAAAAATACACACACTCTGCAGTACTGTGAGTTGAGTGCGGTATGTTCAGAATGAAATAAAGAAAATCGCAGAATGACGTCGAATGCAATACGATGAGTACTAACGAAACGCTGATAGACTGAGACAGAGCGAACATGTCACTCATTTCGGCGTCGACGATATCCTCTCTGGATGCAGCAGCACGCATCGCTGATCCGTTCGAATGCTGCGAAGTATCGGCTCCGTTCTGCCTTCCGCTCTCATCGGTGCTTAATTGAGGAGCCAATCTCACCATTCTCGCACTTGAAAACGCAAAATCTCATCGAACAGCACAGCAATGCAGTATAAGGAATATCAAATATTTTATAGTTTAATATAGTACAATACAACAACTATGCTGATACCAGTGACATTATAGTACGATGGCCTTACTGTAATACACCCAACATAAACGGGAAAGCGCAGCGAAAGGGAAACAGTACGGCATCCTTCAGATTGCCTATCCGCCGTTTGAAGGTCGTTGTAACTAACCAAGGTGGATGCTTCCTCTTAGTCAACCGCTACTGTAAAACAGTGCAGCGTTGAAAAGCTTCTCTACTGCTATTACCAGCGACAATCCGTGCCTTTCACAACTTCAATGCAATTTCTCTGGCATCGGAGAATAGTGAACGTTGGAGTGGCACTGAGGAAATGACACTGTATCAAGTCGAGCAATAAACGAAAAGCACTTATGCCTTCCGTCGGGTGTGCCCCTTAAAAAGAAATGCTACCAATGAGCGCAATACTATGAAGTGACCGTTGCCTTCTGATCGTGATTGGTTCGCCCGGAAGGAAACATCCCCACCAAAGACGAAAATTCGGCCAAATAAAGCACATAGTGTAAAAAATGGCAAAAGCTGGTATAATGCAGAATGCGTGGTTATTATCTCGCCGGGCTTGGCCAGAGAAGGAAACGAAAAGTGTTCTTTCGAGGTGAAGGCGCGTTTGCCAAAATAGCACAACTCACTGAGACTTTATATCACAGTGGCTATTGATCACTTGCCTTAAGTGTGTAAATATGCTTCACCTCAGCCCCCACGATAGGATGATAGCCGAGCAGTGAACTACATCACCGCCTGGTTTTATATTAATCGCGATTCCTGGGAAGTGACTCATGACAGCGGAAGTAATCGTAAAGGGAGGTGGAATGAGGGCAAAAGTAACAGCGTTGTTGCGTCATACAACGACTCACCCGCCCTCTCTCAACGCTGTTGTGATCCCATTTGACAATTTGAAGGTGAGGAAGTGGTAATAAAACGAACTTCGCTCGCCTATTTGCTCTTCATCCCCTTTCTGATGCAGATCTTGCTGCCAAGTTCGACTTTTAGCCATAAATTGAGTGGCGACAATCAACTGTTGTCCTCAGATTGCGTAGTGGATGAGGTAAAGCTATTATGCCGCTTTCTTGATGGGGTAAATAATAGTATTGAAAGCTTACTTTATGAGGTCTAATGCACGCTTCAACGAACGATTCTCGTCAAGTAGTGCCCGATAGTGAGCGTTCTCTCGATCGGCATTACGCGATATGAGGGCATGTAACGATCGCACCTCGCTTACCAACTTCTCGAGAACACTGCTTAGTGCAAATTGCTGCAAAGCAAACAACATACTGAGTGAACACTTCATTTGATTAACTCAGAAATATGTGTTCCGCATGAAATTTGTTGGTAGTCCACCGATGTTGATGCATAGCGATTGGTCCAACTCTATAAGATAATGCAAAAAAACATAAATTAAACACATCAACGCTCTTCACAACAAGTTTATAGAGTATGTGAAAACGTTTTCCAAATTCGAAACCACTTTGAAGGGAAAGACACATATCCACGACTATATAAGAATTGATGTGCTGTGCGATTGTGTCCACATCTTGTCTATTATTGTTTCTTATGTTTACATAGGTAATCTCATCAGCCAATTGCCAACAATCAATTGCTGTTGTGTGATTAAAGTTTCGGAGCGATCATTTTCGATGATCTTGTGAACACAAACAAAAGCACTCAAATCACTGCAAACAATTTCCATCAGCGTATGTGCATCTTCTTTGAAGCACACGCATCTACGAGCTATTATGGGTCGGAAACAAAGTCAGATGATTTGGAAAATCATCAACTAGTATCACTCAAGCAAATGTCCACTTATGGAATCTTGAACAAGTTTTTCAAGCTGAATTTGACTGATTCAAAGCGACAAAATCACGAAAGAAGAAGAATGTCACCGCTCGCACACAAATTTTTCTGCCAAGTTGACGGTGTGAGATGTGACATTGGAGGAGGTGAATGGTGATGAATGTACGATCGGTACTGGTTTAACGCCATGGTGAATGCTGCTTTCCTTTGCTTTACTCAACATCCAACACACAAAATTCTGTCGAGTCTTACACTTCGACTAAAGGATATGAGAGTATTCCCATATATTTTTATATCTCTCTTCAAATCTTTTCCATCAAATACACAAAGTCCTTACCTATAAAATACAATGCTTGGACTGCTTTGAACCATACAACATTCTAATACACGATGTGTTTGACTGCCAGAAAAAACTCATTTCCGACCATATCACATTTAAATTTAGTAAGAGTTTTGCAGTTCAAACGATGGAACTTTACCTGTACTATACTCGAATAGCACATTTATGGGCACTCATACGCAAACTCAAAGAGCAGTGTAGCGTGCAGGTAAAACGTGGTGCATGGAGGGTACGCCACTCTTCTCCACCCCTCCCACCTCTATTCTTTACACCACCGATCGGTGAGAAATGGAAATTGAGAGATAGTACGGTGAGAGGTAATTATGATAATCAAGGAGACGCAGTTTACATCCAGGATGCTTATGAACATATCCCGAAAGTCGTTGTCATCTCATGTTGCTCTCCCGCTGGAAGCATTACGGGCCAAACAGAGAGGTTAAATATGCAGTCGGGATTTATGAACAGCAACCATAAGCGCCATGCGAAAGAAGCGAAGACTCGCAAACTAACCGTGGATCTGCATTTGACTGCCGCTAAGCGCAATCCCACAGTTACTTTGAACAATCTTCCGCCAAGTTTTTTATCCCTCTATTCGGCAACAGCAACCAAGTCCTCCTCGGCCTCAAGTTAATAAATATACCTCAACATATGACACAAATGTCAGTAACCGTGAATGAGGTTGAAGAGTCAAGCGGACTGCGTGCACGCACGCTTTCTTCGGATCGGTTGCCACTGTCGTTGGGCAATGGCGGCGTGTAACGCCATGATCGTTTGCGTGCTCCATTTCCACTTCCTCCACTCATTTTCATCAACTGAAAAAAAGGCGAAACTTATAGAAAATAACAATCAACAAGTACTTTCTGTGAAACGAAGAGTGCAATTTGTGAAACAATATTACTACGAATATTTGTGCATCAAACAGGGTAGTGAGAAAGGCGAGACGGAAGTCAGGGGATGGTGAGGGGAGGGGGGGAGGGGGTGGGAGGTGGCACATGTGAGGTTTGCACAAAACTTCTCGCTTGTCAACTAATTAGCAAAACCCCACAAAAGACAGTGAATGACTGCAGAGAGAAGCATTCATGCGTGGGAAATTAAATGTATGGAGTCAGTCACACAATGAAACTTGCACATTAATGCTCACACCGTGCAACATCGCATATAAATATCTGCTGTGGTTTTCAAAAGACATAAATGTGCAGTCAACATCCAATGCACCACATCACAACTGCAGCGTGGGGATGATCGCTGAGCCACAATACCGCGTGCATATACAAATAAACTTCATGCATCGCTTGGCGAGAATGCACTCGTCCGATCCGTAGTTACTATCGCCCTATATCGCCACAACAATACTTCGAGCACTCATTATTAACCTTAACACCCACCAAACTAAGCATACTTTACTTGAGGCTATCAGTATCCACAACCTTACAGCTTCGCTTTCTTTTCATCGCTCCAACCTCCGACTTCTATCTCGTTCATAAATCGTCAACACACTAGCAGTTCGGATTAGAGCGAGTATCAAATGAAATAAAATTTCGTTTGATCACCCGTGCATATGCAATAGCGATGGAAAGATCCCGTTAGCGGCTAATAAATGGGTGTTCACTTAATGGAACTAGCAATCGAAACAAAATTCGCCGAAATCAATTTCCGGGGAACTCGTTCGTGAAGTCTGCATTGTTTTTGTTCCCGTTACAAGATAGCTAAAGAAGTGAGCATGTCGCTATGTGATACCTGAAGGAAACACAAAAATACTGAAGCAAGCCACTAGAAAAATAACTATACATGAAGTGGGAACACCTCAGCAGATCACAGCACACATCTATATATATTCTTTGCTGTCCTGCTCTCACAACCTCTCTAGTGCTTCTTTGTTTGCATGAAAACAGCATTAATGTGATGATAAATATGATGCATTAATATTCGATCGTATTTGACCGATTTTCGCTATATTTCATTGTTACTGATGCCTCGACTTGCTCTCCCCGCCGGTTCATATCGAGAAAATACGTGACATGAAGTAAGGCACTCTTCGGTAAGACGTGCAAGTATATACGGTACGAATTTGGTGAACGAAGGTGGGAATGTCTGAAGAGATCGAAGGAGTGGAAGGTCGACAGCACTGGCAAGATGTTGTCGGTGTGTGATATACTAAGTGGAGGCCTCAACGAAAAAAAAATGGGGAACTGTTCCTCGTCGAAGCACACGCTGAGATGCAGGGTCTTCGCAGCACGGTAGCACCGAGCTCGCTTGTTGTTTACCATGAGGACCAGGATGAGTGGGAAGAAAGTGGCAATGATTGACCCCAAATTCAACTCAGAATGGTCAGTCTGGATAGGGGAGACGGCAGGAAAAATGTATAAGGAAAACTATCAGACATGAAGGTCCTTTGTTCCTGCATATAAAGATTACGCTACTGTCGCTACTCTTACTGGTTACCTAAAAAACGCACGACGAAACGAAGAGATGACATTTCTTCGGAGCTCATATATGGACGCACCGATATGGAAAGTCTTGCTACATGCTAGCCTCCGTGACACACATTTACATTCAACGTTTAGTTTTCAAGCAAAAATAAAAACTCTGACCGGAAAACTTCGACGACCTTTGATTCCCGTCACTCCTCGGGGAATTTCTTACGATGGACACGAGGACTCTTCTTTACTTTCCGATTGTTTTTATCCCTCACCTCACCCCTCCCCCCTCTCCTAGCACAAAACGCGTAGCCTAACCTGTATTATCCGAACGGAAAATGTTTTTGAGAATATGATTCTATGCAAGCATATATTTCAGCATGTTTGCACTGGGATAATGCCACCTAGCCCCCTCACTCTCCTTCTTGCTTAGTGCTCACAACATCACTTCTCGAAAACCCGTCATCCATCCCTCCTTCGCCTGCCANCCCCCCCCCCCCCCCCCCCCGCATTTTGCATCCGATCTAAAATAAATCGTAAATAGCAACATCCGCGCGCAGGCAAAATGCGTTAATCCAACGTCAAGCAAACGCTCTATTTGGGTAAAACAAGGCTCATACTTGAACATTGGGGTGTGCGCTTGCTAGTGGTTAAGATGTGATCTATGAAATGGGTAACATCTGTGAGCCGTCATCTCAAAACACCATCAGTGGTGTGATGCCAAGCTGGTTCATTATAATAGAGTAGGTGGACATTAACTCGTCGTCACCAATGACAACGCTTTCGAAAAACAAAAATGTTCATTCGGGAAAAGCATCTTGAGGGCGATTCATGCTACTCGGTATCGCGGTCGACAAAAGATGCGATGAGAACGGCTGCATCATTGTTTGTAATGAAAGGATATAACCTGTACCTGATACGGAGAACAGTATGTATGCGCTATCACGGGTGGGGAGAGGGGGGTATCTACCTGCAAAGTCCTGATTATGGATGGGAGGCTAGAATGGAGGAGACAACAACGGAGGGCTGGGCAGAAGAAATTGCTCCCCTTTTTCCTTTTTCCTTCCGCATCATTATGAGGTGAGATTAGGTGATCCACCTTTCTCTTCTCCCGCGTGGGGGTGGGAAGTGCAGGGTAAATTTAAGGGAGTCCAGGATAGCGAATTGCCTCATTCAA
>JAARMF010000136.1:121387-137809 GCA_022844705.1 Toxascaris leonina | reverse complement strand
TTTTGGACACAACTGGCGAGTAGGAAAAATTTGTCCATATTTATAAAAGCTCCCTTGATTGAGTTCCAAGATGCAACTAGTACTCGGCTATTGATCCAGTCTACGGCTTCAAGAATCTCGCTGTAATTCCCACCCGATTCGTCTTTTGCCTATTGCTCTAAGAACTTTTGTCGAAAGAATTCTATTATAAATGCTGTTGGGCAAGCTTGCGAAATAACGATCAGCTGTCAGTCTGTTAAATTCGAGTGCTTCCCCTCATGAAATACTTTGCGGGAAAGCTGAGGAACACAACTGGAAGAATGTATGCGGTCAACAAAAAACAACATGCAACAAATATTCCACTTGCAAAAATGAAGTAAGGATTGATAGTGTCGAAAAACCAATGATTCCAGTGCGATGCTTAATGACAGCTCTTAAGGAAAAAGGAATATTGCTTTAACGCTGTGAAATATTTCAACACAAAATGAAGAAATCACGGTACCCGGATTTGGCATATAGCCGCTGTTATACCCTCCAGGAGGGCTTAATCCGGCGGGCCTCAAGTAGGATGACGGAGCGGGTAGACTCAGCGATCCTTGCACGATCAGCAGCAATGCAATAAAAACGGCAACCATCTGCAATGAATTTTTACTTGCTTTTCAATCACAACTGCTTTCTTTCGTGAAAAACAAACAACAGATTTCTTAATGGCTTGTACGGAATAAAATAAGCAATAAAATTGACGAGGAACTATTTGAAGAATAACAAAAAAAGCTAGCTAAATAATAAGAGATATACAAATGGCTTTTCATGTATTGCATATAAGAATAACTATATACGAAACAATTATAAGAGGGTTTTAGCTCACACTTCATAAGGGTGAAAAATATTATGCATTCGCTGGTGGATTTCAGGCGCAGGCTCATGGATGCAGTTATTGCAAGCAAGAAAGAAACTCGTTATCACTTCTGCTGCAGACGAATTAGACGAGAACAACCATCTGTGTTCTGATGACTTCAGATCGAGTTTTTTTTTTGCGTGAATAATACTTGCAGTCTGATGAGTTCTTCCATCTAAAGCCTCTTGTAAGGCAGATAGAATTTCCATATTCTACTTTTTGGCTTTGTTGATTACCACATTTTATGCATTACAAGAACACCAAGAAAACAAGTCAACGCTCTTTTTGTACTTGGGAAGAAATTTGCGACAAAAGATCACAAGCATTACTTGCCATAAGTAATAGCACCGATTCTTTTCAGCCATTTTGTTAATTAAATAGGTAGCAAACTTATGTTGGAGCTTTGATCGACTAAACTTAGTTTCATGACTATTCAAACCTAAACTTGAGCTAAAGCCTGAGCTGAATTTTCAGCCTAGTCATAAGCGTGAGACCTTGTTGAAGCTTCAGCTGACTTTGTTTTGCCAAATATTTCTCAAGGTGAAAGGCTGGCCGTAAAATGAATGATCCTTCGCAGAAGACTTAAGTGAATTCACTTCGACAATGATGGTAAAAAATTGTTGTTTCGTTATTTAAAACGTTTACTAAAAATAGCAGAAGCAGGCAACTTAATATCGCCTACCCGCTGAATGTACAATCTAGAAGTGAAATATATTGCTGAAATGTGATACGATGTCCATGCGGAATGCCGAGCCAGTAAGGTTTAGCAAACAGTCGATCATGAAGCGGTTTTAGCGTGCTTTCGAGCACTTAGCACACGAGGATGCACGAAAAAAAACGTCCAAACTAGAGCTGAGAACAGCCGTCAAGAAGGTGGCCAAACAGCTGCGAGCACTGTCATATACGCATGATGCCAGACGTTGTTTATTAAGGGGATAAACAAATCGAGCTTAATCTCTGTTTGACCAAGCAATACTTCATTATACCAGCAGATTTCGCAGTGCCATTTTGGACAGAAGCTGAATTTGTGCTGCAACGTTCAACAGGATTAGATTTCTTCATAAAAAGTCATCATCATTCAGCGAGCGCCATATAGAATATGCCTAAATATAGAAGATTTAGCAACCCGAAATTACGAACGAAAAGGAAGGAGCGAAAGGAAAGTGTAGAATAACCATAATAATAAACGAAGTCCATGAAAAAGCGAGACTCAAATGACCTCAAATGACTAAGAAATACAGATGTATTGCCCACGAGGAGAAGCTCAATCAGCTCTTTATCAAAGCAATTTCAACATAACACTGAGTTGGCAAATTGGGTGGAAAAGGTGAAAATGATGAAGGGAGACAAGAACTTCTATTAACGTTGTTTGAGAGATTGCTTATTGTTAGATAGCGCAGAATCAGATTAAAAACAATTCTTCCGAATTTCAACTGCACCAATTCAAGCATCTTCAAGGAAAATTCTAAATTAATAGTTGCCTCTCGCTCACGCTGTTCGCACCGTTACAATTTGGCATGTTTTCAATAGGTTTTATATCAGAAAATAAATGATGAAACTTCATAGGATCGGAGTGATTCATTAGAGGGACAATACTACATTTGTTTGAGACACTTTTGCAAGGATTTCTGCTGACGAAATCGGGATGTGCAATTTGCAGCTATGAAAGCTTTTTCAGGCACTTCGAAGCAATGCTCATACCACTAAAGGTTAAGGGAAAATTAGAACACCGAGGCGAGGTACGCTATTCACAGATGTTGGTTAGAAGGCAATATTCGAACACTAAAAACGCTTGAAATACAATATGTGGACGACGAATCACTTCGCGGAACATCGAATGATTCTTTTGAGGCGATTTTGGTAATGCCTTCTAACAATTAATGGAAGTCTATTGCAGACTCTACAACCATAAAGTTTTAAATTGTCGCCGAATAGTTCACAAGCAGTGATGCTTCATCGAAAATACTGCTGACATACATTGCAAATAAGGAGGTGCTTAACACAGTCTCCTGGGACACCTCATTTGGTTCATCATATTGCCTGATCAGCTGATGCCATTTTATAGAGTCACAATGATACGACGCTTTTAATTTAGGATCACTTTCTCGTTATAGACGAATTTAGAAGCCTTCGTGTGATCGATGTAATTTGTCGCAGCCATCCAATCCCCAAACGATGAGATCACCTGTGACTTTGCACGGTGTCCAGGTGGAAAACCTAAGTGAGCATGGGCGAGCAAGTTTGGAGCGCGCAAATGATGAAGAATTGAATTATGAAGGACACTTTCAAGCGCATTCACACATGGAAGACATCAAAATGAGTGAATGGTGAGTTTGCGTTGATGTCGCAGTAAAAGGAGTTCTTCAGTAATGGCCAGACAATAGCACTTTTTCGCGATGTATCAATGTCACAACAGCAAATGTCGCAGCAAACATGACAAATTCCCTTGGAAGATTATACGTACAAGACAAGCAATGCTACTTGATCTACGCTTAGGAAACAGTGAGTTGTGTCACATAAGCCATAGCTGGATAACAATTCGGCAGCCATTATCATTTGCCGGTCTTTAAAACTGCTGAGAAAAATTTCGCAAAATTAGTTGCGGTACCTAAAATTGTTCCTTGTGTGCGCTCCTGCAAAGTTGTGTGTGCGAAACACTTGGCAAATGCAAAACTGTGGTAACATCATGCCTGCACGCGTATATATATGTGCCATGTATATTTGACTTTTTCTTCTTTGTGATTTCAGCTTAGGAACAACTGAATGCAAAGCGATGAAATTCCATTGGTACAATTTAAGCTGTAAGAAGATCTACTGCAGTGTACAATGATATCGAATAAGTTTCATTAAGCGAGTTGTTGGAGATTTATAAAAATCTAAGTGGGCAAAATTTATTTGCGCATTCAATCGGTCGAATTCCTTTCTTGCCATTACCATTACGATAATGATTACTTTTTAGAGACTAATATGAGCAACTCGAAAAAGCAAAATACAATGCGGTATTGCGCGCACTCGATTGTTTATTAGTAATTCATGGAACTGGTTAGTTGGTTGGCCGGAATTGCAAAATGCACCACTACCTTTAGCGAACTTCTTCACCTCTTTTTGTATGGATCGATTCACGATCAAAACCTGATTTGGAGAGGTAATATTGATGGTTAAAACGGCGGCGAGCGAGCAACATTGAAAAGCGGATCATCCCTGACACAGTCTTTAAAACAAATGTTACTCTTTCGATCCACCTCAAAGAAAATATATTAAACTGTTCATTTCTTTTTTGGTGAGTTTTGATAATACTGTGTGGCGTGAAGTGACGACATTGAATGTTAGTGCTAATAAATGCTCATGCTGCCATTTCCTTCCCTTTCAAAATGTTCTTGATGGAAAACATAAGCTGTGGTCTAGAATTTCTGGGCTTGGATAATTTTTTGAATAAGCGAAGAGGAAGGGCAAGACGGAAGAAATGCCGAAGTGCTAAAAAAAGTAGCAGCGAGCTTTTCCTGGACAGAATAATCGCCAAAAATAGTCTGTGAATAAGTGAAAAGCTGACAGTTTGAAATAACAAAAACGACAAGAAAGAAGAATGAACACGGTAGGGAGCGAAAACAACATTTTAGGGAATTTTAGACACAAAAACGTTCAAATATATAACAAAGTTCATAGGAAAGAGCAGTAAAACAAGCAATTGGGGAACAATATGAGAGAGTGGGGTGGTGGAATTATTGAGTTAATAAAATGCGATAGTACAACAATCGGAAAAGGACCCACAGAGATTATTCGACGGCTTTCACTCATACCTTAAAAACGTGCTATCAAATGAAATGAGAGCTATCCAAGCAGCCAGTCACATAAGAAACAATCGTTTCTTCTTGACGAAACGTTAGGAGCGCTTTATAATCATGGCACTTGATTGGACCAAATGATTCGCTAAAAAAGGTTTTGGAACGTCTTCGGAGAAGGGAAATTTGAAATGACGACGGAAATGCGCAATGAGCCTCATTTAAATAGACACATGCCCAGGTGATCCGCTGTAAAAAGATTATTTTGAAGGTTGCTGAATTGCGATTCATCGGTGCCGTTATTCTCGCGCTCGCATTCGACGAATATGGCAAATGTGCGTTGACCAATAAAGGAAACTGCAATTGTTTTCACTAAAACATCACCGTGATGCTTTTCGCCAAACAATCGGTCCAACACTGACATCTGATGAATCATGTCGATTGATCAATCGTGTTATGACGGAGTTGCTTGAACACCACAAATGTGCACAGAGTCACTAATTCACCACTCGTTTGTCTTCGCCTTCCTCTTCTCCTCCTTATCCCTCTCCCCTCTCTTCTTCCTACTTCCTCTGTCCTCTCCTTCCCTGCACAATCATGTCTTTATTGCAAAAAACAACGGACGACAGATTTGACCTCCAAAATTGAAGGAACGTGGTTCAATTTTTAAAATTTTGTCACATTTATGCACCTCTTTGCTTTAATAGTGAACTTCAAAATAGTGTGTGTCTCATGAAAAGTTTTAGAGCAAGCGCGGAAATAGGAAATATGTAAAGGACCTACTAGAGGAATTCATGCAAGTTCCCAGATGTCGAACGAGAGGAGAGGCTTAAGCTCAAGGAACAGCTATGACAAGTGTAAAACACAATCGCCGTAAAATTCGCTCTGTAAAATATGACCGCTACGACAGTTGTTGTTTGCTTCCGCAATTTCATTCAAACAATGGGTGATCAATGAGCTAAATTATATCGAGAGACCCATATAAGATAAGGCTTAGAGTAAACGAAGACTACTAGTCAGAATAGGCAAAATGAAGAAATTTCGGCGATTTCAGTACTGTACGGTGTGGACAGCCACCATGTGCAAATGAATGTGAAAAAAACACTCATAACGACTCAGCTACTCTCGATATATTTTATTCCAAATTCCTATAAAAGAGTTATTTTGGAAATTAGTGTCCAATTAAAAAATCACTTCTAAAAACTGACTGAATTATTATATTGCGGCGTATCGAGTATACTTTATTGAGAACGATTAAAAAATTTCATATGACCGATTGGTGTGATACGAAGTGCAACTTGGTGCAACCTGAAGTAAGCCTCGTGAACCTCATGCAGTCTGAAGTAGGCGTTGCTGAAATTTTTAGCAAGATAACGTTCCAGATGACAACGCATCGAATGTTGGATGAGGCATATCTAAACGCGGTGAAAACAATCGGTCATATGAAATTTTTTAATCGTTCTTAATAAAGTACACTCGATATGCTGCGTCATGGATTCTTAAAACTGTGCACGTCGTTAACTGATAATCGTTATCAGTTTTGTGTGCAACTCGCTGATGTGTTCATAGAAGACGTCCTATATGAATTGATTCTATTTCTATTTGTATTTTATTTTGTCTGAACGTGGCCGAAGTTGGGAAGCATGAGAAGTACATGAGCACAAGGAGCGGGAAAGGACGAAATATCCTCAAAGCACAGGTGAATAGACGTTCAGTGCGCAAAAGCAGTAATAGTAAGAAGATGTAGTTGATTCAACTACAGTTTCAACGGTAAAGGAGTGAATGCATTAACGATAGCGACACAAAGTAAATTCTAGGCTCGTGCAACGCGGAACTAGAGTCTCTGCAGAACAATTCTTGTTGCTGAGAAAATTTTTTTACAGGTGAGAATGCACATATAGGAATATTGATTGAATCGATGTATTCCAGTTGTGCAAAATGCTTTAGTGTGATCCCATGAAATGTAGAGGTGTCAAAAAATGTTCTCTTTAGGATCTCGCATATTGTGTTGAATAATGTTGAATGAGTTATTTGCTGTTGCTTTTTATCGCACTGCGTTCTGTTGTTGCAAGTGCATTGTAATTAAGCTTTAATTACCTAAAGTCTGAGGTATCGGAGCAGATAAATGTGTGGAAAAGCTGCTAGCTAATGAATGAGTAACTCCAATTGATAGTCCAGCGACCGAGAAGAAGCTGACTGGATAACTCGAGCCAACAAAAAATGGGCGTGGCACGAAGTACTGAAATATGCCAGCACTGAGGCGTTAATGGTCTCACCTTTCACGGTCGTATGCCCAGCACTTAAAAATTCGTTCTTTGGCATGGCATTGAATTGTCATTGCGATGAAATGAAAATACGACCTGTTGCGAAATGTAAGCAAAACTTTCAATGCTCTTTCCGGTGAACATCGCTGATCATGAATTTGATAGATCAACTTGAAAGTAGATTCGGGAGACTACCTGAGAAGGAATCACCAAAACTACACGACTTTTGTAACTTTAACTTTAGCTGTTCCAAATTTCAAAGCGCTACAGAGACTTATACGAGCCTACGCATAAGCACGAAAAGAAGGTTGCCGTAGTGTGCTGAATGATTCAGTAACGGCTATATACGCTCAATGCAAATGGAAAGCATTAAGACTACCAGAACAACGAAGTGACCCGAATCGAAACTGTAAAGCATCTCATTTGTGAAAAGCATTTGCTTTTTAGAATGTAAAAGTATGGGAAATGTTTGCAAATGGCACTCATATGGCGCTGATTGTGTGATGTCTGCTACAATGCCTCGATGCCTCACACCTAGTCCCTCGCTCCTGTTTATCACATCGGATAACACCTCAATCCCCTCTCTTTTTGACAAGTTTATACTGCAAAGCAATACTGTTTTTGTTGAATATGACAAGGTAAAACAAGAGGATGACTATTTTATTCCCGGAATACGACTTTCCATTAGAAACGGACGTCGAAAGCACGTAGGATATTGATATTTTTCCACTTCCTAAAGGGATCGATTCTCCCAGTCATTACTGTAAAAAAAAAACTTCGTATGTGATGTGAAACGAAAGCAGGGCGCGAAACACATCTCTAGAAACTTGCAGATTCTTGCTGTAAGATCACTCTACGACGTGTGCCTTTCATTTTTCACTTAAATGCGTGCAAAATTAGAGAACAGCTGTCATGGAGTTGCAGCATATCTCAACAGGTTGGAACAGATCACATCAATTAGCACAGTGAAGTTTTTATAGTAAGAAGCTCGTATTGCATTGCAGCAACCAACAACTTTTGTGCTGGAAACAACAGTACAATGAGCACAACAGCATTCTTTTGCAGAATGAAAAATGCTTCGCCTCATTGTCTCTGCAACTCACTATTCTCTTTACCCTAGAGATGAAAAAGCATGCCGCTGTATACGAACGTATGTAATGCATTTCGCACATAGTGGAACAGTTTGCTGAGATGGATGGGGCAACAAAATACATTGCTTATTGAATGTCTTAAATACAACGGAACTTTTTGTGATAGAGATATTTCTTGCTGTTGATGTTCGTGTAAATATGACGAGGAGCAACTCCCCATCAAAAGAACATTTTTGAATTAATTTAAATAGCCGAGAAACATTAGACAAATATTTATTCAGCAATAATCGAGCGTTATAGCAAGTAAGTTTCGTATTGTTGAAACTGACTCAATGAATGAGGCACAATTGCAAAATAAACGCTGATCAACGACCCCATCAAAATATGCGTCCATCGTTTTTGGCGACACATTCGGCAATTTCCAAAGTGGAATAAACGGATAAATGTTAGTTAGAAAGGACTCGATGTTCAGAAATTAGTGAGGCACCCCTCTCCCTCACCCCCCCCCCCACCCCTTCCCACCGTATTCTTCTTTGCGAAAGGAATTCAAGTCGACCACCAAGCGCTACTTGCAAAATACGCCAAAAAAATTGAATATAAAGGCAATGAAGAAAAAAGGAATGTCGCGTAGTGCTGTTGAGTGCTTGATACAATAATGAAGTGCAAAAATAAAGTGTTCTTTGAAGGGCGTTTGCATTGTATTCAGCAATTATTCGTCTGCATCGGAGATTTGCTTTTCCTGTGGGTGCTTGTCCACTGGAATATCATCGGGTGGCTCTGTTCGATGCAATTCCTGCAAATGCAAAAATAGTTATCATTCATTTCAAGAAAGGTGGTCTTAAAAGTTTTGAAATTTATTCAAACTTTGAAAGATTTTCGAAAATGCTTTCCAGGAAGCGAAATTCTTAATGCAACTTTTTACTTCCATTCACTGAGTGATTCAATCAACGTCGCTTCAAGAGAATAAATTCTGCAGTTAAGAAAAAACTGTTCCTTTTCGAGAGGTTAATCGACATGTTTTGTGATGTAATAGCAAGAGAGAGGTAGAGATCGCATTATTTGTGACTTATATCTTGCCTAATAAAGATCACTACAGAAGCGGCGGAAATTCCTGGTAGAACTCAGGAGATTTGGCGAATCGCCTTCAGGTTTCAAACTGAGAACCCAAATCTATATATATTTGCTCAGAGATTCCAATGTTAGGAAAATCTATATATTTTCTTATGCAAACGAAGATATACAAATTTTGTGGCAAATTTTATTTCCGTGATATAGCGCAAGTCTGTCGGTATGCAGAAACATGGAAGTGCAGTTGGAAGTGAAATTATGTCAACGACCGCCGCTATATAAAGAGATGTCGACGCTATAAACGCTTCCTGAAACAACTAGCGAAAAAGGAAACACGGAGTAGGATTGCTTACGCTTGGTGCAGTTCACAATATTAGCGTCTCAAAATATTCTCAAATGTCGACTAATTTCTTGTATTTTTCTTTTAATCAACTAGTTGAAATATTTGAGAAGTGAAACTGCCGAAGTTCTCCCAAAATGTTATAGCGACGAATCAATGACAATATTACACGTCAAAAACTCCACAACTCTGCTAATTACTATAAGCGCAATAGGTACTGCGAACATGATTAGAAACTCGACGACCTCTGTGAGATGTTGTGATGTGTCGCGCCGTTATATAACTTATAGCTGTGAAAATGTCTGCCCATTCAAACGGTATTCAAGCTATCCGTAAGAATTGCCCGCAGAAATATAACAATATTACACGAAATATAACAATAATACATATAACACCACTTTCAACGCATGCGACCGCCTTAGACTGCTTTTCGAGGGAAAATCCACTCGAAGTTATCTTAATTTTTATACTCTCATCTTGTATGCCCCAAAAGTTTTGTTGTAGCAGTGAATTTTATACGTAGAATAAATAAAGGCGAATGCAAAAAGAACAAGAAGCACTCCCACATGATAGACATATCTAAGCAGGAATGGAAAATAAAATTATTTTTGCGGCTTTAACCTTCTGTTCAACACCGCGCTTATACCTCTATTCCCTTTTATTAAATTAGAAACAATAACGGCTTTTTTTTGCGTAGAAATATTCACCTTCGAATCTCGCCGAAAAAGAGCACAACGGCAACAAAATCAACTGAAGACATTTTGTGGACCTCCTCGCAAAGAGGAAATGCAAACGAGAGGTATGTGGGTGTTGTTTTCAGCGGTGACTTCCGCTCTAACGTCCACAATTTTTTAAAGACGTTCTTTGCTATACGTATCAAGGCATATCGGTCATTTCACCAGTTGACTCACCGCGTTTGGCAGAAAAAATCGAGGTGACGTTATAAACGATTGTTCAGTAAGCGTTCAGACTGTTGTGCTAACCGTCTTTCCCCGAATCAAGTCCTCCTGGTCGTATTATTTTAAGGACAAACAGTCATGTCAGATGGAGGAGTCGAGCTACAGCTCACTGCACTAGGCTAATGGCCCGACTCAACAAAAGATGCCGTGGACAATTCTGATGGTTGTTACTGTGACGCGCTTCCCTTAATATCAGTTCTGACATGCTGCAATGCAAGTTTTCGAAGCATAACGCCGCCCATACAGCGAATCCAGCAAATGGGTCCGCTTGCACGGTTCGTCATTGCTGAAGTGTTGGATCTTAGTGATGGCAAATAACGACGTCTACAGAAAAGACACTCACGTGAATAGGGGCGGACGTTAACTGCGCGTCAGTATTGGTGTTGACCACTTTCGATGACAACTTGGTCACCTTTGAGGGCGTGCACGTGGTGTCTATGCTGGTGGCAATACAGCCTTCCTTTTCAACTGCCGCGCTTGCAGACTCTTCATTTACGCCATACGACTGCTTCTGTCCCATTGCGACGATCTGAACGTTACTAAGTACCACCGTGATAAATCCACTTTTTTAAGCAATCGTGGTGAATTGGTGTGAAACTTCGATTTGCTCCTAATTCCACATTCGAAGAACGAGGGACGCCTTTAGAATAAAAAAATTCAACGCCTAAATTTTATGGCTCAACTCGCGAAAACACGCTTTTGTAAAACGGAGCGTGAATATTTTTTTCTTCTAAAGGATGAGTTCAGGAACTCTTCTTGAAACATCTCTTCTGAGCAAAACTTTGATCAGGCCGAGCTGTTGTAGGATTTCGAATGTTGTGGGAATTCGGAAAAAAGATCAGAATATATGTCGATATATTCGAGAACACCTTAGAAAAGTAAAGTTTCCAGAATGCAATCGTACTACCCGACAAATAGTGTTTTCGACGGGGGAAAAGCTACTGCAAATTAAAATAGTGCTAGAAAACGCATTCATCTTATCGAGGGGATGAATGATCAACTAGCTCACTAACTGTCACTTCGCCTGAGAAAGGTGATTAATTGTTTTATGAATGCGATTGCGATTCCACATGTTTCAGTAGAATGAAGTGGAAATGTTCCAACAAGAAAAGCAACGAAAATGACGATGAAAGGAAATACGACGAGTTAATAGGCATCCGCTAAAACCTCAATATGAAAACTGTATGCGATGTTTCACGATGCAAACGGCATGAATCATCTGAGATCTAGAAACATCTTCGCTTATTCCACAGGAAGGCATCTCAGAAAGGAAAGAAGATGACATTCGTCGCGATCTGAGAACGGACGAATTATTTTCTTTAGACCATTCCTTGTTCGATATAACAAGAACTGAAAGCGGCAAGAGAGATTAAGTACTTCTCAAAAAGCATAACAACGGTAGGGAAAAAAGGCCGAGCTCATCCAAGTCTGTGACAATAGGCGATTTTCTGCAGCGAATATTGATATCAGATGGGCTGATGTATTCAAGAAAGCGCAGTTAGAAGGAAATATCGAGATGCTGAGACATTAATAATAGAAACTCGGTCAGCGTGATATTATAAAGCAGTTCATTCTCCGATATAACTTGTTCCTCCCTCATTCTCCCCTTTCCCGCTTGGTATGTCAAGATCATCTTAGTAGAGCATAGCTTTCGCTCAATAAGGCTGCAATTTCGATGAATTCTAAGAGGTGAAATTGCTATGCGTGATGAATAATCATGCCCTTATAATTATTTGACTTATCAAGGGCGTTTTGCGCGTAGATTTAACCTTCAACTAGTACAAGAAAAATTCAGTACGTCCATTCACCTAAGTGTACAATTGTCTTCACCGATCGTGCACATATGCGGGTATAGTTGAGCATGGTCATAAACGAAGATGGCCGACGCTCTTGAGCGAGTGCAATAAGCGGATGAATTCAGTCGAACGGTAAACAACTTTATCGTCAAGTGTACTTCAGCAATATTTAGGTTCGCAAGTGCATTCACCTGTCGCTACACGCCCTCTAAACACCCACAGTACAATCTCAGACATATTTTTAAGATTCGAAGAGATAACTGCTACACAATATTTGCAACCATTGTTTGTGTGGAATTCACGGATGTTGATTTGATTCACAGACAAATGAGTTCGAGAGCAACCGTGTTGCTACACTCTTTAGAACAGTATGCCATCCTCACAGTGATGGTAACGTCCGATAAAGAAAACACACAACACTACAATCTGACTGATGGTGGAGAATGAAACCAGCATCTAGAATGTTTAAAATGGGAGGTGATGCTTCATAAAGCTTAGTCATTCTTCCATTAAAGGTGAGATTTCTCTAGTTGTAAGAAGTCAAACTTAGATCGCATCATTTACCCTATCGGTTTCAAATCCTCAATTCTCCTGATCCGCTCTTCATCACACCTCATAAAATGTTTTATTAGTTATGCTGTCGAGTGCTTCTTCAGCATCACCTTCAAACAGCATTTCAAACTGATTATATGTTCAGCTTAAACTTGGGAACATGGATAGCTTGACCTCGGCATGCAAAGTGCATCCTCTATAAAATAAAGAACTCCCTGAATAGAATTTTGAGCTCTTTAGGGAGTATATATGGCTCCATCCGGAATCTGCGATGCAAGGCCACGAATGGATCGTTGTGGAATATCTAGCTTCAGGACAGCAAGAGTGCTGTCACAGATGTTGTATTTGACAGGTGCAGTTGCGCAAACTCAAAATTCTTGATCAAAGAGTAAAAAGCCTAAAAACTTCGACAGTTCATTGACTTCGAGCTTTAGAGATTGACGATCGAACAGTTGGACAAAAATGTCACCCTTAACTAAAGCAAACAAGGGCACTTATCGTCCCGCATTAAACTATCGATTAAGGGTCGACATCAAACGACCAAATGCGCAAATTATTACATGAATGCGCTTTGCTTAAAACCGCTCGGAAATTATAAGATAATAGAAGATACCCGTTAGGTAACGGCAAACTTACATAACTGGTTATGCATAATCAGGTTATTTCCTCCTCCACCAATTAGAGGTCTCACAATGAGTAGGCTTCTAGGACGATAACAAAAATAGTGAGGACTGTAGGGTTGGCAATGACGCAAATAGAAGAAAGCGATCAATGTGTGTGTGGGCACGAATATACGAAAGCGAACAGCGATTGCCGTGATACGCAATGCAAACCGTGCTAGGTTTGCATCTGATAAGGAGTATCAGAGACGTGTCATGGGTATGCGCATGAGGAAGCACTAGATCGATGAGGCGGAGCGAGCACTGCTCGAATACTTCAAATGATCGCACTACAACTGTCCACATAATCATCAAGCGAAATACTTTGTGTGCGCGCACGTCAGCCTTAGGCATAGCATCAGCTCGTCAGCTATGATTCACAAGTCGTTTGAAAGCAAAACGCAAGCAGAAATGTGTTTGCTAGCCATTCACAACATTTTTTGATATTCTTTAGATGTAAGCGAGCACGTATTGACTGGCTATTTGAGTGCACTAAAAGCAATGTTTACTAAGTTTGATTGAAAATCGATGTGTGAAGCAATTTTTTTCGATGCATCGTAATTTAAAATGCAAGACGAGATATTGTTTTAATTTAGATGTCTTCATATTTGCAGTTTTATTTCAGAATAGATTCAACGAAGCATGGCAATGAGATGAGACGTGACGTTGCGCAATCGCTATATTTTGATCAAAGAGCGTCATATTTTTAAATTCAGCAGCAGATAATCGTTTATCAAGTTATAGAAGTTTTGAATATGAGATCAGCAATTAACGATTTCGAGAGCTATGTTCCGCTAGCAGGACTGGAATTTTGGATTGGAGTTACGGCTAAATTAAAAAGGAGTAAATAGTGTGCTGTTTTATACTTCTTTCGCAATAGAGATGAGGATGCCATTACTCACGTCACGAACGAACAATACATAAAATCTTTTTTATTCGAAGGTCTGATTGACTTGAAAGTAGGCTGACATCTTAACCTCACTCTCATTCATTATCAGCAACAATACTACAACCGTCATGAATGCAAACACTTACCGCAGTAGCCATCCTGATTTTCGTTTTCGAGTGAATCGCTGTTTCATAGCAATGATTGAAGTGGTTTAAGAAGAATATATGGCCAACTAAGGTATATGTACTAAACGAAAAAAGGTACTAAACAACAACAAAAAAACAAAAAATCAAATAACATAAGTATGTACTGAAACTTTGATAGCTGCTCCTTAGCTGGATGGAGCTAGATGTGAGTAGATGTTTTATAAATGCTTGTGTTGACATTTATCGCAACAAAGTATGAATATTCATCACCTATAGATGAATGTACCTCCGAATAAATTGCTGAAAAAGCAACGCACCATATAATAAAATGAAAGGTAATATTGGAAATGTGAGATGCTTTGGGAAGACGTTGTGAATCATTGCCACAAATTGCTTCATTTCAAAACCAATACAAACACATCGTTAGACAACTCGGCCAAAATCATCTGATGAGAATATCGAGGCACATAAAGCTTCTAAAAAAGTCCTTCGCTTCATGATCACATCTAGGCCACTCAACTGTAAAGTCGCATGCAAAAAATATTCAAGCTTTCTTTACGAGAGATTCGAACAATGTGCACAAAATTTTACATGAACATCGACTATTGAGAAGAATGAGAAATAAGAACCGTTCACAGTCATAACAAACGCATTAGACGGTATTCATGACTTGTGCATAAAACCAACCAAAAGTGCATATGCGGAGTTGAATGCAATGATCAGATGTTTTCGCCGACGAATCACCAACTCAACGCTCTTATCGAAAACTATTACGGTTTACTGCTATTTCCAAGCGGTTAAAAAGTCGTGCGAGGTAATACACTATTGTAATTCATCCTATTTTTAAATGCGTTACAAATATTATCATTCCTTTCAAAAGCAACTTAAATTCACAAGACCTTCTACTTCTGCTTCTTATTGTTTGATTTCACTAGACTTGCTTTCATTCGATAATTTCCTCTATGGCTGTTTGGAACTTCACTCGATCATCCTTTCCTCTTTCGTTCCTGCAGCACAACCGCCGCTAATCCTTTTGCATATGATTAATTTCTAATGAAAGTGAGATAAGCAGTAATGTGGAACGCAAAAGGAAAGCTGTTAACAGCCACACATCAATGGATCGCTATTGGCAAAAGCAGCAAAGAAAACATGTGTATTGTGTCACCACCATCAAAAATATGGAGCAATACAATAAACAATTTATGCTATACCTACAGATCTGAAAATTTGAGCATTGATCTCGAAGATTTTAGTACACAATGTAGTAACGATAATGGGTCTTGTAGCTTTGCAATGAGCAGGTGCGGAGTGAAAAGAGATCACTCATAAAACTGGAACTGATCTTGGTTCGTGGACACCATCGAACGAATTTCTACCAAAAATGAGTTTCATGCACGAACGGATATCTCGTGAAGGAAGAATTTCAGGAAGAAAACAACGCTTGCATCACTTCGAATATGCTCAGAGAACTTTTTTCTCCAATAGATCTCTAAAATGCTAGTATTATGGTGCCTGCTTAGCGACACATCCACAGAAAAACTGTTCCGCTGAAATATGCCTACTCACGTCGGATGCAAATGTGCAACTAAACAGCAATAGCGTATGGCCACCCACGAAACTGTGCCATCACGAGCTCTACATCCATTAGGACGAACTACTGCAGAACAACACTGCAAATGTCGCTTCTTTTTAATTTTCTACCTTCCGATTCAACTAGACAGCACTGTTACAGCATATGTTGAGCTGGAATTTTCAATCAAACCACATTCTGGATGACGTTTATGATCGAATTCATGCCTAAAATATACCAAGAAGTGAGCAATAACAGTCCACTGATTACGCCACCACCAATAACTCCAAATTTAAAGCAAAACATTATTTACAAGCCACTTGCTACACATTGATAGGTTTTCTCCCCCCAAAGGACTCAACTTTCACTTTTTGATATGCATGGGCAGCATGTTTCCCACCTTCTCCCCCGCCCCCCCCCCCCCCTCTTTCC
>JAARMF010000136.1:65537-121246 GCA_022844705.1 Toxascaris leonina | reverse complement strand
CCCCCCCCCCCCCTCTTTCCTCTCACTTCAGCTGATACTGCTCAGTTCGAAATTCCTCAACTTTCAGGAAGTGAGCCACAATCAGACGTTAGCTAACCACTTGGAAGAATTGGAAATCCCAGAAATTTTAAGGGGAAATCATCCAAGATACCTGCTTTTTAGCACAGTCCTCGCTTTTTGTACTCAGTTTAGCATGTTATCCAGGTTTATTAAGTGAGACAATCCCTGGCAAGTTAATTAAGCAAACTCTTATCTCACCAGGCAAAATATGACCTCCGGTATCCTACTCAATTACTAAAAAGACAGGCGAGACAGGCAATTTTAGCAGAGATCAGAAAAGGGGAGGAAGAAGCGGGTGAACGCTCTCATGTACGCCTTTGAGTCGTTTCCGACTATCGTTTAACAGCGGTCGATATGAAGCAAAAATGAAACTGGATGCAATTTTATTTACACAGCGTCAGTTATTCATTGCAGCTCACTCAACACTGCTAATAAACACAACAAGCAGAATAGGGAACTAGTAGTTTGAAAGGTCACAAATCATCTCACCTGTTTAGTTTGTGCAGAATGAATTGAAAAACGCATTTTTATCAGTTTGAAACGGACACAGAAATAGATTTAGGAATAAAGTTCAACTAAAACTCTAAGAATACATCTATAAAATGAAAATTGGGAAAGCATGCCAAGAAAGTTAATACAATTTGCTAATACAACTGTTACTATATTTCCAAAATGTACTCTCTGATTTCGAAACCTTGAACTCTTCCTCTTGAAAAACGATCATTTCAACAAATGCTCCGTCAAAAATTTGTTTCTTATGAGGCATTCGACCGTTCGCAAAGTTTACATCAATGTAAAGTACCCATGAATTTGCAGGAAGTGAATCAGTCGAATCGAAGAAATTTCAAGACACGATCTCGTGTATAGATTCCTCGAATTTCGAGATACTAGCTTCAGAAGTTTGCGACTTGAAGCTAAGGACCGACAGAGAACTGAGACATCTATGCATCCAGAAATAGCGTTGCCATAATGCTTGTTTTCGAAGAAATTGCACGAAGCCATCTATGAAGCGAGATCTTGCTCACTATAGTTCTGCTGTTCAAAACTGAACATGAAGAACTAACATTGTGACATGAAAGAATCGGATGCCTAGGGAGAGAAGCATAAGATATAAGAGTAATTACTAATATCGTTGGTGCGAATGGTGCTCTAAAATATTGAAAACGAAACTCATAATAGCACTGGCATTTGTCGTTTTTTAAAATCTCTCGAAGCCTCCTCTCAAACGCTTTGAAAAATTTTTGCCTAAAAAGTTCTTAATGGAAAAGAAAATGAATAATCGTTTCGTCATTTTGCCCACTGTTCTTTTTGCTTCCATTCTGACCGAACGACTCCAAGATGTTTTTCGTTTCAGCAATGTTGCATTGTTGAGGAGATTTTCGTGTTAAATCAAGTAAAAACTTTGAAACAAATCTGCTGATACTCTTTGAGAGGTGGAATTTTTAAAATTGCAGCCAGTTGTAATTATTGTGTCGCCCTGCAAAATATTTTACATTCATCAGACAAATAAATGACAATGACAACAGCCCAGCATAGGCTTTGTGGATTTCTGAATGTATTCTTATTTGTTGTTTCGTTTATCGAATTAGTGAACCTAGCGGATATCAACTCTAAAGCAAAATAGATGCTGAATACACACGCTGGATGTACGCAACTAGCATTGTTTTTCGTCTTTCAATTCTTCAGCCATTTTTTCCACAGTTTTTTATTGCGTTCAGTTGATACAATTAGAGCGTTCAAACTTGTCCGACAAATAGAATGCAGCTCCGAACTATGATTCCTCTAGGATCGAAGTGTGGAGCACGTGAGCAGCAGGGTGTTTTTCCCGATCCGTACTAATATCGATCCAACAGGGCGCGCTAGCTTGTCACATGTACACTTTTGCTACCAAAATTTAGGGTAATGCAGATCTAGTGATTTTCAAGCACTTGCAACAAACGACTCAGCTCTTTATGAACCTCAACTAATCACTGAAAGGCGCTCCACCTCTCATCTTCATCCCTTCGCAAGAAAAGCATCTCAAACAATATGAGCTAATGTGGCTATCAGGAAGAATGCTCTCTTTGAGATGAAAACTGCCTAGCAGCAAACGTAAAGACCATAACGTGTGGCGAATGAAGATGCCAGCGAAAGACATTAGAGGCGTGACACATAAAAATAACACTGCTTGATGTGGCATGCGTCGTCGCATGACTGATTCAACCCAAGCACGATATGCTTTTTGTGTGCTCATTGAAAATTCAGTCTTTTTCAGACGAAACAAAATTTTTTCATAGGCATCGAGTTGCAAACCCAAATGCTCTAATTCCTTCATCGAAAACGAATTCTGTGAGTAGTGGGAAGGTGGGTAGGCGAGAGGGGAGTGGGACGCAGCGGGCCATTAACGTACTTCTGTGGCGATATCGCGGTGTAATTTTTCATAGTTTAAGTACGTCATTTGCTGAAATTCAGCACAGGTTCGGTAAAGTCAAATAAAAGGCACGCCGATAAAAAGCCGTCAGCATGAAAAAAAAAAGTTTATGTCAACAGCACTCAATCCTACTTCCTTAAATAGACCCTAGACAGTTGACACATATATGCGAGTGAGCGTGCTGACGACCAGTGATCCGGAAATGACGCACCGAAGTTACGGTTGAAACAACATACGACCTCGCAAACGGAGGATAGCAGAAGTGAATCCTATGGGGAAAGCATGAAACTTGATAAGCCTATAAAATGATAAGTGGGACAGTCAACTGGCAGTTTCGAAGTTGAAGGAGGTGGTCATCTAGCGTCGGCGTAAAGAGAGGACGGACTGGCGAACTGATGGGCTGATGGGCGAAAGTATAGATGGAGAGAGAGAAGCGGATGAGGAGATACGAGCCGGGGAGGGTGCAGGGTGCGAAGTTCGGCGGGTGGTGAGACGGGAGTGTCGAGAAGGGGGGAATAACAGAAGGTACTGCAGAGTCGAACGACACATACAGAATCTATCCGTCGCTACTGCAGCAGCGATAATACGGTTGGCGGGTGATTTCTGAGGCTGCAGCTTCCTGCAACAAATGTGTCGACTACGGCTGTACTCCTGATTTCGCTGAAATTTCAATATTGTTTATATCTGAACCTGGCATAGGTGACGTGGTGTGTGCACCGCATAGACTTGCGTCATCAAAGCCGCCCACTTGTCTCTAATTCGGAATGTGCGACACTCCCTGCGTCCTTTTATTTCTCCTATCCTTCCTTCTCCGTATGTTTCTGCTTCAAATGCAGTCATTATTGAAGCATCGACCTCCAAGGAAGCTCATTTTAACGTGTCGTGTTTTACATTCTCATTGCAGAAGTGTGTTGTTGGTGGAATGCTGATCAATTCACACGTACCTTTTCTTCAGCGGATTGTAAACACTGGGGGATGCTGGCCTTTTGTGCCTGCCTATATCAAACTATCCTCAGTCCTCATCATCCACGAAAAAGAAAACGAAGATTCTGAAGTAGCAGATGCGAGCATATTATCATATTCATCCATGCGACAAAGCTGACGTACCTAGATCATGTGGTCCGGCAGGATCATCTGCTGTTTGAGCGTAGCCAAGGCTTTAACCAGAAAGAGGGGAATAGTGCTCGCTCGTGTTCTCGAGAAATTTTTCGGATTCACTGAAAGAAAATCCACTGAAAGATTATGCGCCTTTGATGAAATTTACGATGATAGGACGACCAACTCTCAGCTCTAGAACGTCTTCCGCGCCAATTGCATCAATACGAATTCGATATAAATTGTGCACAGGAGCTTATGAGTGAGTTGATGGTTATAACGGATATAGTAGAATTGATCTTTTAGACTGGCTGACTGGATTGGTTTTCACCACTGACGTCTAATTTCTGGTGAAAAGTTACTCATTTCTCATTTACCAGAGAAAAAATTTAGTGAGAAAAAAAGTCACCATATTTAGTTGTCTATAAACCCTTAAAGGCCTAAGTGTTAGCGCTTTCCCCAAAACGGATGCATGTAAGAGAGGGATCAATCGACAGAGGGAAAAAAGAGGTCTTTTCATTCGCTGGTTTCATAGCGTACATATATTTGGCTGCTAACATGTTCCTACGTTTCAAATTTGTCAGCAATTTTCCGTACTCAGCATTCCAGACATAACAACAGGGACGGATGTACTGTATACTACTCTGTACTTTATAAAGCAGAGATGCATTTTAGGTGCGAACTTATACATTAGGAGTATAACGTCTTTGTCCCCTCTATGAGACTAGTAGTTTATGCGTGGTGTCCCCTCAGTGAACAAAATGCACTTCTGTGCTGATTTTTAGATGGTTTAAGTGAACCCTTCCTCTACATGGGCGGGGAATAAGCATTGTGCCGCAACACCGCAACAGTGCTTTAATACTAAGCTGTCATCGCAGCTCTGATGTCTTTTACCATTAAAGCAATCGAAACTGCCATTCGACGGTGAGAGTATTTAGTCGTTCTTTTGGAAGCTTTATCTATCCGTCTCTCTACACAATTCAACTCGAATTCACTGGCTGGAGGTTTCAACTGTGGATATCAGACGCGTCTGTGCTCGTACACCAAAAATTACTCTGCTATTCTTCAGTTTGTCGTTTTATGACTTCAAATTTACCCTCTCGCGAAGCTTTAGGATTCGAATCGCAAGAAGAGCGGGTGCAAAATTTTTGTGTGACTTTTTATTCACCTATTCCGCTCTGTTGGTTCCTCTCAGCGTGCTCAGAGGTCAGCAAAAGTGAGTAACTGTTGAGTGACTGTATTACATCACAGGCGTTTTTCTTATTACTCAGGTTATATTGGAAAAAACAGCTCTTTTTCTCATCCATTAAACTTTTATGGCTTCATCCTTTATGGGAAATATATGAGAAATTATTTTATTCTCCATCCTCTTCATCGCGAGCTTCTTGGTGACAGCATGTGAGCAAATCAAAATTATGTTCAGTCTTTATTTCTTGAGCATATTCTGTTCTTCTCAGCACCATGCTGCCCATAATACCACGGTTTTTCCAAAATACTGGCCCTCAAACCATTGTGAGGTCGTGGAGGAAGTCGCATAAAGAAGCCCAGAACAGCGTAGGAAAATTGTGCATAAGGGTTGTTCAAAAGCTGACGACTCTACCCAATACGTCTCTAATCACGTTCTTCAGCTAGGATTTTTGCGAGTATTCAGCCTTGCTAAATCCGCGACTTCTTCCAAGTTTGCGAGTAGGTGTCTCTTTTGCTGTCTTTCGGAGGGACCATTAGAAGCGATCAATTAGAAGATGCGATCAAGTAGAATCCAAGGTACAAAAAGTACTAGATTTCAGACCGCATGTGCACTATAGGTATAGTACACGAGGTACTTGGAAATGTAAAAGTGGAATATTTGAGGGAAAAGTATAAGTATGGTTTTATACAGATAATTTTGATACAATGGCATCACCACTGAAAAATCAGAATCCTTTTGGTGTATGAAAGAATGGACGACGAGCTGAATTTAATGTCGTTGGGATGAATCAAATGCCTTGGGATGCAGCAGAGTAAAAAAAGCCGGAAATATCAAAAGAGGCGTTAATCTCAAAGCGAGTAACCGGAAATGAAGGCGTCAGATGCATCATAAACGAGATGACGAGATGCACTGAACGACAATTCTTTTATCACTCAAACAGAGAGCACAACACAAGTTACGTTCAGTAATTATACGTCATTATGCAGCCGGAGCCTTCAAGCAGGAATATTGATGAGAAAATTGTACAATATACAGACTTGGGCAATTCGCACGAGGGGCGGATAGGAAAATGCGACAATAGAGACGAACTATTATATGATGGTGACGGCAAGTTGATGAAGGGAGCCCTTTGAGCCCTTAAAAAGGGGCCTCTCTCTGATCTCTATTTAGCAGAGGAAACGCGGAGTTGGGTTTAGGCAATTTCGGTTGGCTGGCCCAGCTCCACCTTGAACTTCTTAGAGTGCCTCTAACGTCACCTCACTTCCATTGCGGCGTTTCTTTTTTTTTTCGTTGTCCTTTCTGTTTGACGCTACTCGATTTCCGTCTCTCACTCTTTTTGTTGCCTAGTGGCTCCACGGAGGCGCTGACATGCGATTCGCCAATCGCGACATGAGATGATTGATTGGAAGAGAAGGGTGCGTGTTGTTGACAGCTAATAATCATCAAACTGTATTTGAGGCAAGCCAGCTGCTAGCATTGTGCTCAATCAGCTAGCGTCATAAAGATCGACCACTACTATGATGATGCTGTTTTTGCTAATTATGCAAAATTTATTCTCGTTGCATTGAGCGTCGCAAAAATTGTCTTGATAATCATCGTGAGGGCAGTGTTGTTTTGTTGAGCAAGCGACATCTCCAATGCGAAGTTCCATTGAGCCCACTGAACTTGTGATTCCTTAATGCTAATATTCATATGGCTCGAATTTGTGGTTGTCGGGACGTCATCAGCTGATTGTGAATTGTGGTTGTCTCTTGATCGTTGTTTATGCAATGCGTATTGCATGCGATGATGTGCCGAAGCGAAAAGAATTTGAAACTGGGTATGGGCGACCTTCAAAAAGAGAAGCAAGAACGTTGCTGTTGTTCGACTGAAGATGACAATGGCAACAGTTTTACAACGTGGTGGTGAGCAACTCAACAAAGAGAAGCTTTCAAGCCAGCTTAACTTCACAAGTTTCATGGAATCGAGTTGCTTTTGAAGAAAGAGCTATCCCAGCAGTAAACACATAGCCTTTGGCAGAAATTTGTGGTCTCTTTTGGGACTGGAAACCAAAAGCTTCAATAGTGGGAAGTTTTGTATGATCCACAAACCGTAAAGGAGGGGGGGGGGGGGGGGTGTAGGTGCCGAGAGGGAAATGACCAAAAATCTCCACAAAGCCAAAAGAAACAAAAAGCCTTCGTTATAGACACCCAGTGACGCGCATGTTGAGGTTTTTGAACTCCGCAACATGTGTACTTTGCTAAGCGGGAAGCAATAATGAAGCAGTGGGCGAGTTAAAGCAACCTCTTTCTGAAAATTTAAGATTACTATCGAAGACAATGTTTGTCAGATCCCAGGTGCCGACAGATCGGTCAAAGGTCGATGCATGCAAGGAATTAAAGGATGCAAAAATAAATGTTGGTATTTTGAGAGTTACACAAAAAATCGCTGTAAAATGAGAAGAGTGACCTCACTGCACTCCTCAAAATGTTAATCGATCGTAATTTCGACACCCCCTTTTCCTTCATCTACTCTAACAATGACCTTTTGTCATTTGCCAATTTTTCAGAGCGCTTCCATCGCTTTTAAGTTCGTGAAGTCCGAGGCATATCGCAACATGCCGGTTGAATCTGACACTTAACATCCCATTCGAAAGTGCAACATTTGTTGTTCGATTGTTTGACCGCTGACCTCCAATGATTGAAAGTCATGGTTTTTTGGAACTCACATGAGAAATTCGATTTTTTCGGCCTCTTTTTGTGGATTATGATCTCTGTGACGTTTCTTCCACCTTGGCTACACCAGGAATTGTAGGAAACTCAGCATCAGTTGTTCAGCGTTCGAGTTCTTTGAGAGCTTAGGATAAACCCTGCAGAAATCGCGAGCTTGACCAAACCGCCTTTTGTATTACACGATTCAGACTTTGGAGACACGGACCAATCTCTTAAGGTCACCAGATTGTAGCTGAGTGAGTGCTTAACAAAGAAATAAAAATTCAGATTTTAGAGTAATTGTCCCACCAAGGAGTATTATCTCCACGGTTAAGCCATTTCCGCAGGATAAGTTAGCAGGAAATGAAGGCATATTTTCTCGTTTGTCAACAGGAGAAGCTAAAGTTTCGCATAATTTAGTTCACAACTTGATCGCACCATGAAAGTCTGCTTTTTGATGAAGTTATTCTGTTTTTAAAGAAGTAAGCAGTATTCAACGTAGTAGGTGTGCTTGCGGAAGGTTCGACTAGAAAAGAAGCTGGTCTGTTATCATGATGACGCTTGCATTTTAGATACATAAAGAGTGCTATTTTCAGTTTTCACTAATACAACAAAGTTTGTTCCGTCGAATTCATCTTTTCTACTAGCACATTTTTAGTGAAAAAGGTTGTTTCAACAACTTAAATATTTCACATAACTCTTAAAGATGAAAGCTATTTCTCGTATATCACGGTTCTTTTTAGCAGTACAGATGTGACAAAAATGCGCGTGGAAAAAAACACGGAAAACTCGAAGCTCTTCCACGAGAAACTGAGAAAAAATGAACGTTGCCTCTTCTCGTCGGGTGCCGTGAGTAAATGGTGGCTTTCGAGCTATTTGTTCACATATGGTTATAAGGCAAGTGATTTACAGTGTTATTAAAGTGCAAAACGCATTCATGACAAGCATTTCGGCTGCAAAATCACTCTACACTCAAATTCATTCATCCGTTGTGCACACATTTCACAGCTAAATCACTATGTGTTTCAAAAAAACATCGGAACGTTGTCTTTGCCTGTAAAAGTAATCAACATCATTAACTGACATATTAAGAGAGAAATAAAAAATTTTATTCGAACTACGTTTATTATTGAAATATTTTCCGAAAGCATCACAAATCAACATTGTTTTTCGCATTCGTGAATTTTTTCGATAGGAAGCGATGTTGCTTATAAGAAAGCATTGTGGTTGTTCCTCCACCACTTCTGAAAAATTTAATTTCTTTTAATGAAATTAACTGAAATACACAGTAATTTTATGTGGTAAACAAATTACTCGTAAAAAAGAAACAAATTTTTTCTTAAATAAATAACTAAGAGGCATTTTTTGAAAACTTGAAGAAATTTGCGCTCATATTAATTGAAAGAATTTCTGAATTTCGCTGTTTTGTTTTCTCAAATCCGCTACATCTTTCCACTGTACTATTTTTATGCTAAATTCGTTGCTAGTGAACAGTCACCAAATGTTTCACTACTTCGATGCTTTCATTTAAAGAAACGACGTCAAAAAGCATCGCAACTGAAGAACTCGTCGATGGTACTCACCAGACACACGTGTTGCAATTACTGCTTCGGCTTTGCAGCGAAGCCTAAATTGAGAATATGTGAGAGTAAAAAAAAAAAAAAACAAAATCTTCGGAGTGGTGCTATGACTCAATCTTCATCTCATTTCTTTTGCCCCTCTTATGTCTTTATTATCAACTATTTCGAATGTTAATTTTCTGAGCTATTCAATTTAGAGTTCAAATTGAAGGCAACAACTTTGAAGCTATTTTTTTGCCTCCATTATCCTTCAATTTTTTTTGAAACGTTAACCATGCAAAAGATCTCGGCTCTGTAGCATCCAACTCGCTCGTTTTTTTTTTCTATAATTTTTGATGCCGCTCATGTTACCGCTTTCAATCGTCATCACTAATATCAACTATTTCCTTTCGCTAACGAATTTTAAATTTGGCGCCTTTGCATTTTACCAAAAAAACTTTTTTGATGAACAACTTTGGAATATCTTTTTTCCTAATGTTTCTTAGCACTCGAGCAATTCGTTGATAATGGGTTTATTAAGCCAAACATGAATTCTCCAATACCAAGCGATAACCATACGATGAAACACACCTCCAAACATTTGTTGGCTTGGAATTTGAAGACCTGGTCCGCCTGAAAATTGAACATTTCCTCAGATAGAGAGGTGAACACGCACAATTGCGAAACTAGGTTTGTAACCACGTTGTCTTATAATCATAGCATATATGTTAGCATCAGAGTGCAAGAAACCTGTTGCACTCTTTATAGCAACTGGATTTTTGCTGCTTTATATAACAGAGGTAGCAATAAACGAGAAAACTTAACCTCATCGGATCTCGCAGTTGCCAGTAATTGAGCTAAAAAAAAGGAAGAGGGTTTAATTGATACTAAAATGAGATGGCCTGAGGAAACGATTCAGTCGGAAGGTTAAGAATTGAATCATGGGCGACGTCGACTGATGGTACTATAGTGTCGGTAAAACGCGACGTGCGATGCCCGGCGATAGGCCTCAATGAGCGATGCCCGACTTCAATGAGCGGAGTGCTCTTCCTTGTTCTTGCTTCATGTGGTCCTCTATCAGATTGCATCTCATCTGCCGCTAATATGCATATGAAAAGCGGCGGCTTCTCGGCGCTTCAAGACGTTTTCGTTCCCATCGTTCGAGCTTCTCCTTCACCCGCGTTTCGAGATGTTTCAACCGTTTAGGTTGTTTGTGGGTTTTGATGTTTGAAAGTTCATGTTTTGCTGTCAGCCTACATTGAATCCAAAGTTGGTGAGGGTGACCTGAACGAAGGTTGCGTATAAAACAATGCTGCGCATGACGATGTTTCTTCATTCACGAACTATTGTCGTTTTTACAGGAATTTGTATTATTTCTTTGCTCATTCTACTTGACCATTGATTCTTTCAGGTTTTTTTTGATTCTCGTCTTATCCAGTTTATGTGTATTTGTAGATGCAAGTGTCGCCTTGCCTTAATTTAATTCTTTATGTTCCTTACATGCTGTTGTTCCACTAAACCGAGAGTAATTCCCTTCGTTCTGGTACGAATATGCTAGTATTAGCAGTAACACGACTAGTGCTACTGCAATTACTGTTGCTACCACTACAGTCTGAAAATTAACACATCTCCAGGTAGCTCTTGATTGGAGATGCGATTCTGTGCTCACATGCAAAATAGAACACCCTCCAGGAACAAAATTGGATGTACCCGACAGCTACCTTAGGTGCATGATTTTTGTGGTATTGTAATTATGGAATTCACGCTGATGAGGTCATGGGATGCAAAGCGAGGGGACCTTGTTTCAGCGATTTTGTGTTACGTCGATTATCTAGCACCTTTTGCAATTTTGCTCGTCATAGTCTTCTGGCAGATGATCCTGAAAGACAAGATCACGGTGGATCAGTATACCCACTCGTAGCATTGTCGAAGTGACGCCCGCATGCATGCGGTATCCGCTGTGCGATTTTGTCAGAGCCGACGGCTGCAGATTTTATTTTGATGATGTCGTTTTGATCCATACTGTTTCGACCTTTTCATATCTGCAGTCGCTCAGCATCTCAACTTAGCAACGTTAGACCGATCGACCGTTTTCCTTTCTGCCGCTATATATCTCCGAGCAGACAAAGGCGGTCTTTCCAAGCTTGTACTGAGTATATTCCCATAATCCACTCATATGCATCCAGAAATCTAGAGAATTTATGAGCGGTTTCGTCCGGCATCCTTGGGGGGTCTGAGCTCCATCTTTCCTGAAATCCTAGGAGACCAGAATGAACGATTTAGCCACGACTTTATAAGTCCAGCGCATTCGTTGTTTTACTGCTTCTACATCTCCCTTCAAGACATTGTCATGCTACGTTCACTGATGATTCAGACTGACAAGAGTTCAGCAACTCCCGGCGCATCATCAGATGATGTGATTGGCGCATGCGTTGTCAGACATATCTTGATAACCGAAACAGCCCCTGGAAGTCTATTTAAATAGCTCCTAGCTGACTTCGCTTCATAACTAATACTGACAGTTGGTCGAAATTTCTATTGACTATCACCTGCGGCTGCAATGGTTTCTGCGTGCTTGGCATCTACGAACTTTCCGTCGTAAGCCATGCGCTTGCTGTAGAATTCCTCGGCGCTGCCATCGGTGTGACGATTATTCAGGCGAACAGCATGTGAGCAAGAACCAAATTTTGATGCGCTTTTATATCTGCATCAATATGACACCGTATCCTTGGCTGATTTCCATTAGAGGCGGAACAGTTGTTATTCATCTCCACGATTAGCATAACAATTCACTGAGACATGCCTTCTTTGCGTGAGACGGCGTGAGTTCTGCTGTGGCACAACGGATCGGAAGCGCGTGGTGTCAACCAGCACGATATATGGTGATTGTTTAGATCTACTTCGTAGGTTGANCCCCCCCCCCCCCCCCCCCTCCGCTTGTCCCCACATTTTCTGCTCTGGCACACGCAGGCTTCCTCTTATCTCTAGAGGACTTATCAATTGCCCCATCCCCATCTAAGAGCTCATTTAGCTAAAAGTGAGCTTTTCATTTGAAAAACGGTACTTAAAAGTTCGTTGATTCTCTACAGTATCCACCTTTTGTATTGCAGTCAAAAATTGCAACAAACTTCTTTTATTACACAGACCTAAGAACTGCTGTCGGTTTGGAACCTGCAGGCCGGGCTCGCCTGCAAAAAGAAATCCTCTCTGAACATCTAAGGATCGGCATTCGGTTTCCATGAAAACAAATCGTTCTTTTTGCACTACTTTCAAACATCCATAAGGAGCCCCTCAGACGACACTGACCCGAGAACGGTTGTCGGGTCGGAATCTGAAGTCCGGGACCACTTGCAAACAAAAAACCCTTTTTTGATAACGACGGATTAGGCCATATTGTCTACAAAAACCAATATTTTTTTTGCGCAGCATTGAAGCCATCACGACAAGCATCCTCGATTAAACTCACCCAAGAACGGTTGTCGGGTTGGAATCTGGAGTCCGGGTCCGCCTGCAAACAGAAAACCTATCTTAAGAACAACAAACGAGGGTGTAGCTTTTAAATACCGATCATTTTCCGTGTTGCTCGTAAGCGCTCGTAACGAACTTCTTTGATTAAGCTCACCTAAGAACGGTTGTCGGCTTGGAATCTGGAGTCCGGGTCCGCCTGCAAACAGAAAGCCTTCCTTAAAAGGCAAAAAACGAGAAAATGGTTCCATCACGAACTTCTTTGATTAAGCTCACCTGGGAACGGCTGTCGATTTGGAATCTGAGGTCCAGGTCCGCCTGCAAACAGAAAACCTTCCTTAAGAGCAATAAGGTAGGACATGGTTCCTCCACACCAATCACTTTTCGTGTTGCGATTAAGTTTTCATGACGAACTTCTTTGGTTAAGCTCACCTAAGAAAGGCCNTAAGAACGGCTGTCGGTTTGGAATTTGAAGTCCGGGTCCACCTGCAAAGAGAAACGCTTCCTTAACAGCAACAAATGAGGGAATGGTTCCTCCATACAAATCGTTTCTGTGTTGCGCTTAAGGATACACAGCGAACTTCTTTCATTGAACTCACCGAAAGACGACTGTTGGTTTGGAATCTGAGGTCCAGGTCCACCTGCAAACAGAAACTTCTTGATAGCCACAACGGAGAACACGATTTCGTCATTCCGATCGATTTCGTGCTTTACTCAAGACTTCATAAAGAACATATCTGATTAAGCTCACCTAAGAACGGTTGTCTGTTTGGAATCTGAAGTCCCGGTCCACCTGCAAACAGAGACCTCTTCTTGATAGCAACAGCTGACAACATAGTTCCAGCATAAAGCTCACTACAGCTTCACTCAGGACTTCATAAAGAACATCTCTGATTAAGCTCACCTAAGAAAGGCTGTCGGTTTGGAAACTGAGGTCCGGATCCGCCTGCAAAGAGAAACGCTTCCTTAACAGCAACAAATGAGGGAATGGTTCCTCCACACAAATCGTTTCTGTGCTGCACCTAAGGATTCGTAGTGAACATCTTTCATTGAACTCACCGAAAGACGACTGTTGGTTTGGAATCTGAGGTCCAGGTCCACCTGCAAACAGAAACTTCTTGATAGCAATAACAGGGAACACGATTTCATCATTCCGATCGTTTTCATGCTATACTCAAGACTTCATAAAGAACATCTCTGATTAAGCTCACCTAAGAACGGTTGTCTATTTGGAATCTGAAGTTCAGGTCCACCTGCAAACACAGAGCTCTTCTTGATAGCAACAGCTGACAACATAGTTCCAGCATAAAGCTCACTATTGCTTCACTCAGGACTTCATAAAGAAGATCTCTGATTAAGCTCACCTAAGAAAGGCTGCCGGTTTGGAATCTGAGGTCCGGACCCGCCTGCGAACAGAAACCCTTCATTAAGAGCAACAAACGAGAGAATGGTTTCTCCACGTCAGTCGTTTTTGTGCTGTTCTTAAGGATTCATAATGAACTTCTTCGATCGAACTCACCTATAAGCGGCTGCTGGTTTGGAATCTGAGGTCCAGGTCCACCTGCAAACAGAAACTTCTTGATAGCAATAACAGAGAACACGATTTCATCATTCCGATCGTTTTCATGCTGTACTCAAGACTTCATAGAGAACATCTCTGATTAAGCTCACCTAAGAACGGTTGTCTGTTTGGAATCTGAAGTCCAGATCCACTTGCAAACAGGAACCTCTTCTTGATAGCAAGCTCACTTTTTTGCTTCACGCAGGACTTCATAAAGAACATCTCTGATTAAGCTCACCTAAGAACGGCTGTCGGTTTGGAATTTGAAGTCCGGGTCCACCTGCAAAGAGAAACGCTTCCTTAACAGCAACAAATGAGGGAATGGTTCCTCCATACAAATCGTTTCTGTGTTGCGCTTAAGGATACACAGCGAACTTCTTTCATTGAACTCACCGAAAGACGACTGTTGGTTTGGAATCTGAGGTCCAGGTCCACCTGCAAACAGAAACTTCTTGATAGCCACAACGGAGAACACGATTTCGTCATTCCGATCGATTTCGTGCTTTACTCAAGACTTCATAAAGAACATATCTGATTAAGCTCACCTAAGAACGGTTGTCTGTTTGGAATCTGAAGTCCCGGTCCACCTGCAAACAGAGACCTCTTCTTGATAGCAACAGCTGACAACATAGTTCCAGCATAAAGCTCACTACAGCTTCACTCAGGACTTCATAAAGAACATCTCTGATTAAGCTCACCTAAGAAAGGCTGTCGGTTTGGAAACTGAGGTCCGGATCCGCCTGCAAAGAGAAACGCTTCCTTAACAGCAACAAATGAGGGAATGGTTCCTCCATACAAATCGTTTCTGTGTTGCGCTTAAGGATACACAGCGAACTTCTTTCATTGAACTCACCGAAAGACGACTGTTGGTTTGGAATCTGAGGTCCAGGTCCACCTGCAAACAGAAACTTCTTGATAGCCACAACGGAGAACACGATTTCATCATTGCGATCGTTTTCGTGCTGTACTCAAGACTCCATAAAGAACACCTCTGATTAAGCTCACCTAAGAACGGTTGTCTGTTTGGAATCTGAAGTCCAGGTCCACCTGCAAACAGAAACCTCTTCTTGATAGCAACAGCTGACAACATAGTTCCAGCATAAAGCTCACTACAGCTTCACTCAGGACTTCATAAAGAACATCTCTGATTAAGCTCACCTAAGAAAGGCTGTCGGTTTGGAAACTGAGGTCCGGATCCGCCTGCAAAGAGAAACGCTTCCTTAACAGCAACAAATGAGGGAATGGTTCCTCCACACAAATCGTTTCTGTGCTGCACCTAAGGATTCGTAGTGAACATCTTTCATTGAACTCACCGAAAGACGACTGTTGGTTTGGAATCTGAGGTCCAGGTCCACCTGCAAACAGAAACTTCTTGATAGCCACAACGGAGAACACGATTTCGTCATTCCGATCGATTTCGTGCTTTACTCAAGACTTCATAAAGAACATATCTGATTAAGCTCACCTAAGAACGGTTGTCTGTTTGGAATCTGAAGTCCCGGTCCACCTGCAAACAGAGACCTCTTCTTGATAGCAACAGCTGACAACATAGTTCCAGCATAAAGCTCACTACAGCTTCACTCAGGACTTCATAAAGAACATCTCTGATTAAGCTCACCTAAGAAAGGCTGTCGGTTTGGAAACTGAGGTCCGGATCCGCCTGCAAAGAGAAACGCTTCCTTAACAGCAACAAATGAGGGAATGGTTCCTCCACACAAATCGTTTCTGTGCTGCACCTAAGGATTCGTAGTGAACATCTTTCATTGAACTCACCGAAAGACGACTGTTGGTTTGGAATCTGAGGTCCAGGTCCACCTGCAAACAGAAACTTCTTGATAGCAATAACAGGGAACACGATTTCATCATTCCGATCGTTTTCATGCTATACTCAAGACTTCATAAAGAACATCTCTGATTAAGCTCACCTAAGAACGGTTGTCTATTTGGAATCTGAAGTTCAGGTCCACCTGCAAACACAGAGCTCTTCTTGATAGCAACAGCTGACAACATAGTTCCAGCATAAAGCTCACTATTGCTTCACTCAGGACTTCATAAAGAAGATCTCTGATTAAGCTCACCTAAGAAAGGCTGCCGGTTTGGAATCTGAGGTCCGGACCCGCCTGCGAACAGAAACCCTTCATTAAGAGCAACAAACGAGAGAATGGTTTCTCCACGTCAGTCGTTTTTGTGCTGTTCTTAAGGATTCATAATGAACTTCTTCGATCGAACTCACCTATAAGCGGCTGCTGGTTTGGAATCTGAGGTCCAGGTCCACCTGCAAACAGAAACTTCTTGATAGCAATAACAGAGAACACGATTTCATCATTCCGATCGTTTTCATGCTGTACTCAAGACTTCATAGAGAACATCTCTGATTAAGCTCACCTAAGAACGGCTGTCTGTTTGCAATCTGAAGCCCGGGTCCACCTGCAAATCGAAACCTGTTCTTGAAATCCACAACTGGGACCACCGTTTTCTCAATCGACCTTTTTGTTGCACTAAGCCCACCATGACGAAATTCTTTGTTCACACTCACCTCTGAATTATTCTTAATTCGGAATTTGCGACTCTCGTCCACAAATTCCGAATCTGTGAATAGAAACCTTTTGTTAAAGACAGTTGTCAAAGCTAGCGCTGCAAACTGCGCAGCTCCAAAAGGGAGAGAAAAAGAAGCGCAGAGACGAGCACACAGTTCCCGGAACGCGAGAATGTCATGTCGTGAATAATTCCACCGCGATTACTGCTTCTACGAAGAAAAAAGCGGTCAGAAAAAAGTTTGCGCGGGCAGATCTAAGAGCGTTTCAAACGAGGGGAACAAAAATATCGTGAAATGCCGAGCGGCGTTCGTTCTTATACATCCGCGGCTGCGAATGTCTGCTAGAGATCCGCATAAAATGTGAGCGCGAAGAATGATGATTATCTTGGCGAGCAACGCTTCACGTGGATCAGCGAGACACTGCTTATCGATATCAGTCGCCGTCGCCCGCCCTCGACTCTCGCTGCTTCCCCAACCGTCGTCTTCCGTTACCTTTGCTGTTTCCTCAACCGTCGTCGCCCGTCAACTTCGCAGCCCCTCGAGTATCACTGCCATCAGCTGTCCCACCCAATTCTTCTCTGATGTGATTTATTGTAATTACCAACAAACACTACTTTCACTCTCTGAACCCAACCACCTGCGAATACGAGTCCTAGAGAGGACAATCTTAAGCTGTAACTAGAAGGTCCACCTCCAAGTCCCCTGCAGCTATGATTGGTTGTAGACAACTTCCATTTTTCGTGTTCACCACACCGTTTTTTCATTGTAAAATATATATTGGCGCAGTGAAAAGAACTGATTCTTAAATGCAGTGCTAAAATGTCCCTCTTTACTAGCAGCATTCCGCAGTACACTGAGCCTCTCATAACGCATCTATAAGAGCAAAACTATCGCAGAATATATATGAACATATAAGAGATGTATCTCTTATAGTGTGTATTTTCCCCTCGTTGGAAAGTTTTAGCTCGGTTCATTGGTTTCTTTCATAACTTTATTTGATGCCACATAAGAAATTTTTTCTCCACTCACCAATTTCCTCAATGAGTGCAGTTTGACCCTCTGAAGTAAATTTCGAGTGAATCTAGCATTTGGTCTGATAATCATAACTGAACCTTGACTATGCCCAGCAATTTCTGGGCTTGTTGTGGATGATTTTTCATAAAACTGAAGAAGATAGTGTTTAAGACAGTCAACGAGTCTGAAATGCAACACAAAACGTTCGATGTGAGTTCAGCTCGATGTCATAGATGAAGCTTAGCGTAGAGGTGGAAATTTCGAGGAGACATCAATGACAAATGTAGTTTCAGTCGATTTCCAGGACAATGATGCCTATGAAATGACACGCAAACAAGGCGCCGAGGGGTCACCTACTGTCGAGGAAAAGCGTTCTGATGCTTTGGGGTGAATGAGCTTTGCTGACTATATGCACTGGATGTTCACCAGACTAGCAGCGAAAATTATTGCCCACGAAAAAGATTCAGTGCTAGTCGATGTCGCTAATTTCTGTTTCGGTGTAAGCATCCGATTATTCTGCATTGCTGCATCTTATCGTAACCTCAACCAAATTTTCAAAGGCAAGTAACCGTGTATTTAAGTGACCACAGCTTTACTACACGTTTGTCCATGAGATAGGTTGTTCGATGAAGTATGTGATGCTAAGTTATAGTACCGCAAATTATGCATTGTCAGCTTCCCACCTTGGTAGGGTTGACTGGATCAGTTGGAACAACTTTACTGTGGTATTGCAAGCCGCGAAGCATCAAGGGCAGATCTTCAAAATAATGAGCACCTGTTCTCGTGAGCATCTAAGGGAACGGATTCATTGCTAAACATTGCAGTTCTTTCGTGTTGTTTGACGCTGTGTTCCGAATTCATTTCAAGCCAATTTCCGGCAACAGACGTAATCCGATTTCTCATCTGTTCTTAATGAAATCTTAGCTTACCGAAGAATGAGAACAATACTTGATGGACATTCGCTCATAAAGCATTACTTCTTGTCTAGGAGACCCTTCATCAAGAATATTAAGATGAAGGCATATGGCGGTCGCTGCTTGTGCGCTTAAGTAGCACGAACACGAAGAGTGTTAATGTTAGCAAGAAGAGAATGAGACTTATTGTACAAGAAAAAATGTGTTGATGATTAAAATCAGTTTAGAAATGTTTCAGTCCGAGCGAAACGGAAGCATTGTAATTTTGAATGGAAGTCGAAAGATTTCAGGGAGAAAAATCTTTTATATACTTTTATTGTCGTGTTATTTTTTTTCCAGAGGCACTGCTTGAGGTTTCCATGCTCATGAAGCTATTAAAGACGCGAAAAAAGGATTGTTGTTGATATACAATATGAATTAGCACTCCTCCCGGCATCATGCCAAAACTGTCAGTTGTATCAGTAAATTGATGCACTCACCCCATTGTGGCATCGGTGAGACGAAGCTCACCACGGTAACCAGGATGAGCGATTGTAGAGCGAACATCGAGGACAATCTGAAGCAAGAGAAAAGACGCTCCTGAATACGCAAGTAAGAAGTGAAGGGTTGAAACGTTAGAAATATAATGCACACTGCAAGGTAATACATGACGTTACTGCTGTGAATAAAAGCAATAAGGCGAAATCGCAAAGTCTAGTGCAGTACTCGTTATTCCTTTTGCTGTCACGGAGAGCTTATCGACTGAAAAACGCAATAACAGAAGACTAGCAAATTTGCATTTTGATCAGTTATTGATCAAATAATTGCTGTTGGTTCCATTCGGCAATTATTTACACTTATGCAACACTTCAAATAATCTTCATATCGCCCTTCACCTCTCGATTTCCACATAAAAAAACACCTCAAAGTAAGGCTGCAATCTGCCCAAATTCTGCCCAACCTGCCTAATTGTATTTGGGGAAAGAAGGAAAATTTCAACAAACAACACTGGAGATGCTGAAAATTTCTCAACTTTCGAAGACAACTGAAGTATTGTTGAACGTGTCGGAGAAGTTTGAATGGAAAATCAGCGATGGCGCTGTAAGTCTTAAAGATGTCAGGCGCGAAAATTTCTGCACTCTTCTAGGAGCGAAGTGGGAGGAGAAAATTTGGAAATTCTTAGAACAGCTGTTGCTGTGAGAATCTAAAACTCTTTGACAGAACTTGAAAATCTTCCTGCTTTATTCTTGCACAATATGGAGGGCTGCTGCCTGGATTTACACATATTATTGTCAAGCGCAACACTGTCCTCAAAAACCTCCTACCACGTTAAAATATATTCATTGGCATTGAACCAGTAGCATATATGAAGGCGATGGAAATATCCAGCCCAAATCGCAAACGACAAAAGAATCATCTTGGTTAGCGTATTTAAAGTTGCGGCATAAACAGATTGAATGTGTATAAAAGCGAATTCTCAGTTCAACGAAGGAAATGGTAGACAAAGCGAGGAGAAAACAGTCTTTTCAAAACAAATTGAGGAGACCACACAGCAAAGCGAGAAGACCATTCATCTGTTAAACATGACATAGGTGTGGGCATCGTGGCATTCATCGCTCATTATACATCGCTATTAAAGAATGACGGAGATTTGTAGATATGTCGAGCAACTTTGAAAATGAGCGCATTAAAATAAAAGCATGAATACTTTTGGTATTCATATTTCAAATGGTGAGAGAAAATGGATTTTTAGATTGCCCGCAACCAATCGAGAAATAAATAAGCACTTTCAATGAAACAGAAGATAGCCAAAGGGTAGATTCGTTGCATTTGAAATCAAGGATAGAAACAGATTTGCGAAGAAAAGAAATGCAGGTCGCACTGAAGTCAAAAGTAAAAATGTAGCCGACTAACGATCATTCAAGAGTGAAACGATGAACTAAAGCAAAAAAGGTGCCAGGAATGGAAAGGCAGTGAAAGTAAACGGAAGCCATAAACCAAAAACTAATCAATCAACTAGAACGTACCTTCTATGTATGTTTTCAGAATTAAATTGCAGGATATGTTGGGAAAGGACTAGTCCATATGAAGTGAATGGTACCTTTAGAAACCTTCACGCTGACTGCGACCTTATATTCTGAGTAGAATATGCAACGCTTGGTTAGACTGGTAGCCGGGAGCATGTTTGTTCAAGGGTTCTAGCTGCCAATTTTAGTCTCGCTGAACTCAACTCTATGTATGCGTCTATACATTCACTGTATTTAGATCGCTTTTAAATTACGTTTAGAGCTACTTTCTGACTGTGCATCAATCAGTGTAGACGCATATTTGCAATAGTACGATGTATGACAACTTGTCTGAATGCTTCGCTCATCGTGGTTGGCAAAACCTTCTGCTGTATTCTAGTCAAGAGGATTCCCTTCTTCTCAACTACTTAACTAATTAATATGCAATCACCAATTGGGGCAGAGCATTTGAAATCAGATTATATGTACATCTTAGTAAGGATACACTGATGTTGCCATTGTTGAGGGAGACTCGAAGTGCCGTGATAAGCCGGAGAGCTGAGAGCGTGCTCGACGAGAAGGCGAATGTCGATAGTGTTGAATGCGGACAACGAAGGTCGCTATAGTTTACAACACTACTTATAGTGAACAAGTTCTCGGTGCTTTCGCTTCGACGTGAAGTTGAGTTGACAGTCATTTAGGGGAATTTGCAAAAAATACATGAACTTTCGCTAAAGTATGTGAGGCGCTCATTCGATACACTGTCGCCTCCGTCACCTTACTGGCAAGTTAAATTCTCATCTTTCCTGTGCTTGGCGACACTGGGGAAAAGAATCGCATCACGAGCAAACTTTTCGCCGATAAACAAAGTAACACTTCACATACTATGTTTCATAGATATATTAACGCAAAGCTTAGTTCGGCGAATGAACGAATCATACGTTTTTCGCAACATATCGAAACTGAGATGCACAGTTAAACAACGCAATATTCATACATACTGTTATGCCTGTACATTTCATTGCAATTGCTTCGCTGCACTAAAAAATGTCCCTTGCAGTTTTATCACTTAACCATCGTTGTAATCTTGCAAATCGCAATCATTTGTCCTATCATTGAAGACGTCAAAATCGATTTTTATAAGTTTATTGCAACATCTGAGGAATGTGTATTATCCTTTGCGCTATTCAAATCATGCATTTTTTTGTGCAATAAACTATCTATATATTTGTTGCGACAGGTGTAATATACTTGAGCTGAGCGAATAAATTGCAACTAAGTTGCAGTGATAACACGTCTAACGTTGTCCATATGAGTTTCACGTGCAAAATTTTATTTTTTCGTTTGGTGATTACTTTCCTAAACAAAAAACCAATTAAGCTTGAAATATAGTTATGTGGCTGATTGAAAATATTTCTATTTTTGCAAAGATTTCTCCCCTATCACTGCCGAGTTATACTTTCTTTGCAACGCTACTTTTGCAAAATTCTTATATTCCGGACATTTTTGAAAGAAATAAGCTGTTTGCTCTGCTATACTTCAAATAGGCGTAAATTATGCATAGGAAGCTTCCATCGGTATGTTTTCATTCAGTTGGCAGACATTCTAATCAGCTGCTTCCGAGTGAAATTGCTGTCCATTTGTAAAGAGTTTATGGCGAAATGACGACAAGTTTTGTTCGCAAGAGGAAGAAGAAAGGAGTAAACACAGCATAAAAAAGAAAATGATGAGCGTGACAATTTGCCAAAATCCTGCTCAGCTACTTCTTTGGTTTCACTTACTTTCTCTCCCACCTACTGCTAAAGGAATTGCAAAATAAACCGAATTCACATAATGCCATCTGCACGTTAATTAATTGTTTCAATAAAATGCGCGTAAAATGTAACAATCATTACTTCATTTGAATGCAAGCAGCAATATATTCCTTTGAAAGCTGTGATTGTATGTCAAATAAATAGGAAAATAACTTTCTATTATGATATTTAAGCGGCAAAGAAAACACCCTGCTCATAATGCAGGAACCAGTTTTAACGTTTTATTGAATCAAGTAACTTCATTCCTTCAGTTCGATCGGTCTTATTAGCAATTTTTAAATTGTTATTCGTTTGCAAATATAACGAACGCTTCTTAAGCATCCAACGCACTCCAATAGTACAGCTGTTTTCTTTTTTGTTATGAATAATAAGTGGTTGGTAAATGAAAAATTTATTTGTAAACTTCGTGAGAGGCACATCAAGAAATATGCACAAAAAAATAAGATGGATTATGCATTGCCTGAAGACAGCAATTCGCGTTGTCGTTAATTTCGTTTTTTTGGATCGAGGAAACGTTGAAACCAGTTGCAGCTTTGACACCACTGAACAACACTGCTGCTTAGATGAAACCGCGCAATAATGATGCCATAATAAACGCAGACTTATACACTAAATTAACTATATTTCTAAGTTTTTGCAACTAAATTTCTCAAACTGAGTCCTTTTTTTTCGAAAGTTTTCACAGAAACTTGATCTGACAATCATACCTCATACGGCCATTATGTTTGCTCATATGCACGATCTCGATTCTTTCCATTCGTTTGATGTTTCCACTTCATCGACGCTCACAAAGTATTGATGAGAAGATTTGGTGGACATTTCATGCACCACATGAGCTCTCCACAGGAATTTCTGCTAATTTTGGGCCAGAATTTAGATACAACGAATTGGAAAGAGAGACCACAGGAACCACTTTTTTAGCTACAAAAGCGATGCATTCTAAATCCTGTCCCACGTCCATCTGAATATTGGCAACTGGTTGGTTCTAATAGTGCAACTGCGAAAATTGCATATCATGTCGGCCCTTCTGACCATTCTTCACATATTATTTGAAATATGTCTATGCATAGTGTCCTTTTGTGTTTATCTGACTGTCTTACTGGATAAAACCCAACTGATATATCAGAAACTGCACGATACCCGGATCACCTCATGCCCTAGGTCATCTAATGCTACGACTGTCGAAAACTAATTGTGCAGGCAATTAATTGGATATTAGAGGTGCACAGTGCATTTATTCACGACTTCAGGATCGACGCGGTCGGTCGGCTTATCGGAAGGAACCACGAAAAGCTTATGTGGGAACATGTTGGCCTGGTGAGATGAAATGAAGAAGAGTGTATCAATCGAGCGACCTTCTAAGGTTTTGCCACTTGTCTGTAGTGTTGCAGTGAAAAAGCTGAAGTTTTTGTGAGCGTCAGCTTAAACAAACTCCGTTTTCCACGCACAGGTTTTACTCGATGTGGGTGATGTGTTGCGACGTTCACATGATAGAATCCAATCTCTCGTTTAGCCGATTGCTGCAGACGTCTTCGGAGCTATTGCAACAGGCAGCATGCGATAGCACCTTTATGAAACTGTGGAGCGGTGAACTGCTTTCGTTTTATGTATCTCATAACTAGAGGCAACAGGAGCCGCTGTCCCATTGTGTGTAAGCGATCGGTGATATGGACAAATGGTCGTGAAATTTCACATTTGAACCAACAGCTGCTTCGAGTTAAATCGAATCGCTGAGGCATACAACGATTTGGATATTTGCTTTATGGAAGCTCTAGGAGTAGAATATGTTGGGAAGTAATGCAGCTATTGTGTTTTAGAGGGGGAATTTTTTCTGCGATTGAGATGACTCTTTATCGCCAAGGAATAGCAACGGCAACGCTGGTGAACAGGCGGAGATAAGGAGGAGCAGTGTATTATGCTCACAGTCGCCTGTCTGCGTGACTCTTGAATGAACGTTCTCGAAGTCGAAGACAATCGGAAGAAGGCAAGCCACCTCTTGTCCGTCCCTCATTGCAGTTTATTGGTGATTTCTTATGAATAGATACATCTTTTGAGATAAGCATTGTCCAGATTTCAAATAGTTCATTATTATCACTATTACTAATGAGATGAAATTGCTTGTTCATTCAGATCTTATCGTGTCGATGCCTGTGGCAAAATTGATACTGAATTGTTCAGCAGGCGTCTGAGCCTTTTACCTTCACCTATAGAACTTTACTATTCCGTATTTATAAACTCGACGACTTTGACGTTTTCGTAATGACGAAATGTGGGAATCTATTCCAGTGTAATTACATAAAAGGCAAAACAAAAGTTTTTTCCACAAAGCTGTTCCTGACAAAGTGCAGCATTTCTTAGACTGAGGATGGGAGGAGATATTTCAACTTTTACGGTTTCTTATCAGACTTAATTGGAGAAAATTTAACGCCTCCATCCAGACTGCACATTTTTGCAATAAGAAAATGCAGGCATTCTGCAATTATAGGTGAAATTCCACCTTCTCTAATGAGGTCTACTTCATTTTTTTAAAGAAAATCTTTATCTGGTTCACGGACTTTATTTTTGGGCGTACCGTTATCGTTAATAATTGAGCTACAGCACTGTCTGAAAGCGCATTTTCGCCTATAAACCGAGACCGCCCTAACTTTCAAAAAGAAACTGCTTTAAATAGTAGGTAGGAAGTTTTGAGTGGAGCAGTGAAAGTGCCGGATGACGATCTTCGATGTCAAGAAGGTCCTAAAGTTCGGTCTGCCGCTAATGCGTGTAGAACTGCTTGCACGTCACGCAATCTTTGCTTTCGCATGCCATAATATCAGTTCACTGTTTTGATTGACTCTTTGCAGAAGAAAACAAAAAGTTTTCAGCACACCTGTCCAATTCGTGCTCAAAAACCTTACTAGAACGTACGATTGCAGCAATGTTTTGTTTGATCGGTCAAATGATGGTCTATTACTACGTTTGAATTTTCCGCATTGAAAAACTACTCGACTTTTCAGTTTTTTCTTAATTAAACTGCAAAATCCGACGATCGCCCGACAAGGTTGCAGGTTTGAGTAGAAGAACTGAGCGGGTCAGACAGTTCCCTCAACGCATCAATATAGACGAAGCTAGGCTTCGTGGCCTCGGCCTCGACTCGGTCATGTATATTGTCAAATTGGGGGCCCAATGGCGGTCACTCGACTTCCATCTTAAGTGTGCCAGTACCATCTAATGTTGGATGAGACACTTCACCATTCAGCGCGACCCCATCTCGCTGCTGCTGGTGTAGTCACGTTGAACCAAGGTCATGCGCCTGGCTGTAGACACAGTCTTTTCCACCACGTCGAACGTTAAATTGGTAGAACAATAGAACCTGCCGCAGATGAAGCGATTTATGCTTATTTTTGTTTTTGAATTTTAAGAATTGCAAATTTTACTTCCTTCATACAACCAAGTGACATATGTTTTGCATTTTGACGGCGTGTTTAGCACTTCGCATTTTAGATATCTTCACAGTCGAATTCTCGGGTTGTTTTTACCCTTTCTCATCACTCAGTGTGTACAATTTCACCATTACCAGCCACAATAAAATGATAGTCATGAAAGGTGTCAAAAGCAAGTTTTGCCAGATCTCAGCAATTTTTTCACTCTTAACTGCGGTTGCCATTATCTTTACTAGAAACTTGGAATGATGACTTTTTGATTTTGAACTTTTTTTTTGGCTAAACGCATGAGGATGCAGAATCCTCATCAGTTTACTGTTGAATTGGATCGCCATGGCAGCAGAAATGTGAAAGAAAACAGTTTCAGTTTTCGAGAAAGGGCAAAAAAGGACTTCTGACAATACTCAGAATCAATACTTTTTCTCCATCTGCGACAGAAAATGCAACCAATAGCTCAAAAGAAAAACCGGCAGAATTCACAATGACCGCACCATGTACCACCTGAGATCCGCTGGTTTGAACAAAAACTTTTCGTATTGAGCATCTGACTGTTTTTAAGCTTCAATGAACTGAGCTCTTTTTCAAGCTTTTACTTGCACTTTTGATGTGCGTCTATGGGCATCCTGTAAAACTAAGACCAGTTAAACAGATTTGAATGGCCAACTTTTCGTTCCTCAATTGATCAATAGAATAAGAGAGGTGCATTGACATGTAAAGCCATTGCAGCCAAGGTTTTGCGCCCCGATAGCTTTCCTCGGAGTTTGCGAACAGCGAACATTGGTGCTCTGGCTAACGTTGAATGCAGTGACCACAAGTTCCGTTAATGTTTGTCGAGGCATAGTTTCGTTCTATGGCCGAACTGGTCAGCTATTGAAAGAGCTTTCTCTGTCTGTTGTGTATTTCAGGGTAGCAGCTTCCACGGATGGACGACAAAACGTTTGCTGCGGTCGTCAAGTATGCATATATATGTTTGAAATATGTGATAAGCTCATATACAGCAAACCACTTAGCTGCATTGAGACCTTAAATGTTGTCCACTCAAAAGCGACAACAGACAGCGATCTCATTCCATTTGACATTCTCAGAATTTTCTCGAAATGTTGGCAATGAATTCCTCGAGGAACTACGGTTTTTTCCACTCTAAAATACGGAAATTCGCCTCTATTAGCGAGTTTTTACATTTCTAAACATTTCGCAAACGGTTTTCCTCAATCTTTGCAGAGACTCAAAAATTTCATCGCAAGATTTATTACAGCACCTTCAGAATCAGCATTTCATCCGTTATATATCCTCATTGCAATCGTTAAGTGCTTATGTCCGGCGTTTGTGGTGAGTTGTCAGAACCAGAATCGAAATGTGTGGTCTGTAAGAGATAGTTTTAAGAGATATGGATACCGTAAGGATGGATTGAAACAGCTGGTTGCTGAGGGAATAATTGCAGCTGCAATATTAAAACAATGATCGCGATGAACTACCCAAAGATGAAGTTTGGATGTTGCCACAAAGTTTCCATTCTTAATGCGCCCCACTAGCGTGAATCACCCACCTGAACAAGCACTGCTGTTCGTTGTGCTCACAAAGTAGGTCCATAGGCAAAAGGTGGTGTGCGCACATCTTTTGGTTGGTACTTTCGATTTTCGCCGCTGTTTTCACGCAAAGATGGCAAAGATGAAGTTAAACAGCTTTTTACTGATACTCAAAATGTGCTACTTATAACGCATTGTCCCTCACATATTTCGACAAATTATTCAGAGTTTTGGTTACAAGGGACTTCCAGTCCGGTTAACACTGAGAGAGCGAGCAAAAGTAATCTCTTTGAGTAAGACAACCTGTGAATAAATGTGTGACAGGGTCGCCTCCAGCAAAAGATGTAGGCAACGGCAATAATCGGACAAAAGAGATCCGTGTTCAACATTCTTCATAACTGCAGCATTCACGTCTATATGACAGATTCACCATTATTTTAACTAAAGAGCCTGCAGTAGCAACATATACTCAATGCTTGCTTCGATGCTTTTCTGTAGGTCTCAATCGCACGTTTCACATCGGTGCTGCAAAATGGCTGTAAAACTTTTTTGAAGTGCTCTATGATGCGTCTTATCAATATGGAGCCAGTCGTGGCATACACCAAAAAGCACTTAGTTTCCAGCAAAAAAAAAAAAAGAGAAACAGACATACTGGAGGACCGAAAGTGATCTGCACGGTTTCCAGTTCCACATTTTACGAGTCTAGAATCTGTTTCCTGCAAATATCATTGGTGCACCAACACCTTCAGCTTCTGAGCTGCGGTTGAGTCGTTTCTATCTGCATACCATTTCCGCTTTTAGGTACCAAATGTTCACTCGCTTGAATTTCAGTCTGCTTCGGGATGTGAACATGAATAAATATAAATAAATAGATAAGCACATCAAACGTCGAAGAACGTCTTTCACAGGTTGTGTGCACGCTTAGGAATCTTGCAGGAGATATCCTTAATACGAATAGCGTGAGAGGACGCACCAGTGCATTTTAGGAGAAAGCATCTTCGATCTCTGAGGCGTTTTCTTGAACAGATTTTTCTGGCTCATTTAATACGCTTGTATAGAATATGCTCATTTTTTGTATTTTGGGGATATTGACGAGCACGCGAAGAAGTATGTGGAACGTCTACGTGAGGCAGTCGCGATTCCGAGTGTTTCCGGTGAACCTGAACATCGAAAAGACATACAACGCATGATTGAGTGGGTGAAGAAGGCAAGTTTACATTACTTATTCGCTCCCCACCTTGTATGTATTATGTTCCAAAATGCGCTTCGAATGCGTGTAGAAGATGGCCTCGATGTTGTCGTGTGAGTTGGCAGTTCCCTAACAGGCGGAATCTGAAGCGAGCTGTAGTCAAGCTCGGCCAAATGTAACGAACAACGCAAATTTAACGCTGCCATTATCTTGGATTGCGTTATAGTTCGCTAAAGAATTGATGTTAACTAAGTTTTTTAGCGTTTGGAGACGCTTGGTGCCAAAGTAGAGCTGGCGGATATCGGCATGCAAACTCTACCGAACGGTAAAACAATTAAACTGCCTAACGTGCTCTTCGGTGTGCTTGGAGATGATAAAGCTAAGAAGACGTTGCTTATATATGGACATCTCGATGTGCAACCAGCCCACAAGGAAGATGGTTGGAATACTGAACCATTCCACCTTACCGAAAAGGTGGGATCTACGTTTAGTCATGTTTACATCGGTCGACTTTTCGTAACGCCATAGATAGCCACTGAAACATTCTTCGGTTAATCTTCCAGTCGACAGACGTCGATCAAATTTACTTTAGTAAACTGCGCTTGTTTTACTTGTGCTCTGATTAATTACAAACATTGAAAGCATCACAGCACACCCGTACCCTCTTCTCATATATGCATGGCATCAACGCCAGCAGCTACGGCATCTTTGCCATAATTGATTTTCTCTCCTTACCGAACCATCGCAAACGTTTTCGGTGGGAATGTGGCAAGGAAGGTAGCATCGTTTTTTTTTTCACATATGAATTGTGACTAAATTCACTCAAATGTTTATCTTACAGTATCAATGGCATTGTTAGCGAGTACAAACTATACCGGAAATCGTTGGTTGATTTCATGTCCGTAACTTGCTGAAACCTAATCCACAATATGCTTTGGTTTTATTGCTTTTTGGCCAGAAATGAGCACCCATATAGTTTTTAGCATTTTAATACAGATGCTTTTTCAGCACCCATTTTGAAATGTCATCTTTTCATTAATCCTCTCGAGAGTGACGAAGCACTTTTTCGAGTTCAGAATTTCAAGAATACGAGTTCAGAACTCAAGAACACAGATTCAAATCAGAATCAGACCTCTCACTTAGAATTAACTCAAGAAGAATCAATATCTTAGAATTTCTAATCAAATCACCCATTCGACACTGAGTGCAAGATTTTCTTAAAGAATAGCTTGCTGGATTGCTTGTTACCTTCACTAAGGTGCTAACATTCCTCTTCAATTGTTATCTCAATGCCGAAATTTGTTTACTCCTCCGACCTTTTCTATAGTGGTGACATTTATCTCTATTTACAGCAAGTATAATCAATCACCTTTCAAATTTGTTCAGGATGGCAAGCTATATGGACGCGGTGCCAATGATGATAAGGGACCTGTTGTTGGGTGGATAAATGCACTCGACACATTGCGCCGAAAAAAAGTCCCGCTTCCCATCAATATAAAGGTGCAGCGCAATTATTCGTGATTTTATTTCTTCAAATTCTCAAGCGTTTTGGTCATTTATCTATCATATTTCCATGGCTATCGTCTGTAATGTAAAGAAGCGAACGCTATTGAAGAATATGAGGCAGTGGATATCGAAAAGAGAAAAATTGACTCTTTGTTCCAGTAGCCGCTTGAAAGAATAAGTGCCTTAAAGATTTACTTGCCGCTGTTTGCTTCGACTACTGAAAGTGTATTCAGGTGTCAATAGAATCGGTTCAGTTGGCGCACTGAATGTGTTTGCCATACGATCTGCCGCCTATAGCAATGGTTTTGATTTTCCGCAAGCAACGGGGTTTTTTTTTCAGTTCTGTTTCGAAGGCATGGAAGAGAGTGGATCGAAGGGCCTAGAAGAAGAGCTAACGGCTAGAAAGAACACCTGGTTGTCTGACGTTGACTTCACATGCATATGCGACACGAATCGACTTAGTGGGAAACCATGTCTGCAATATGGCATCAGGTATACTCATCGTCCCTAGTGGTACAAAACTAGATATTTATTTGTTGTAGAATATCTATATTTTGAGTGATCAAAAAAATGAAGCGGAAATCGCTTGCCGTTTCGAAGAACGGAGCAAATTCTTGTGATAGCAGCTCAGCCGAGCAACCGAATAATCCTATAATCTCATACTACCTGGTTGATTAAGTTCAGCCCTGCAGATTTCGCAAGGATTGGTGCAGTTCATTTTTACAACTTCTAATGTAGATGGACTTCGTTACCACCATTCAATTTTTCCACATGTTGCAGCTGAGTTTTTTTTGTTTCAGAGGACTTTGCTACTACTTTATTGAAGTTTCTTCCTCAAAGCAGGATCTTCATTCAGGCGATTTTGGTGGCGTTATGTAAGTTTTGATTTGGAAAGAAATGCTAACACAAAAAACTTCTGAAGTAATATATTTTCTTGATTAAAATTCTTCAGTCTTTTATCCTATTAAATCGGTGATAAATGTCTGCTCGTTTGAAGGCTTGGAGCATCTTCATAGCTAATAACGAATTATGGCAGTTTCTACAAAGCTGCTTTAAGCGGCACATCAGTACCAACGGCTATACTGCCGCCGAAGTCTCAGCAAAGCCGACAACACTAATTTGCAAAGTACAAGTAAATAGCATTTTCCGAAGTGTATATTTATAGGCGGGGCCTGTCGCAACTTGCCTTTCATGCGAGACACGCTTTTGAAACAACGTCAGTACGAGAAACAACGCTGAATATTATTTATTTTCAGATATGAACCGATCAAGGATTTGTGTTGGATGCTTTCGCAGCTAACCGATTTAGATGGTAAAATTAACATCACTGGGCTGAGCGATCTGATCAAGCCATTAACCGATGAAGAGCGCCAAATGTATGAGGATATCCAGTTCGATCCGGTAAACTCGCAAATTCATTTTCATTACTCATGTTCATATAAGAATCGTTAATTGATTACAACGTGTGCCAATCGATGTCACATTCGTCATCTGTGATGCATTTTTGAGTAAACTCCATGACAATAGCAATGACAGGAACTAAAAACATAGTCGTTTCAAGTACAATACAAAGAATAAAAGTGAGGGAGGAAATGATGAGTGCCACAATTGAGGGTAACATTATATTGTAATCACAACGAACTTCACCGACATTTACTAAGAAGTATCATTACTAAGGGGCAATTCAGTTGAGAAGGATGGGAGAATCGATCGACGAAACGTTTCCACATTAACTGAAAATCCTAGAGAAGAATAAGAAAGTTTAGGAGCGTGTAGCATTTTGACGTTTCGCGGGGAATCCATTTCACACGTGAAAATGTTGTTGCTAATTTTGTTCTCCTTAGTTAAGAATCTAGCTGCGAAATTTGTGCGCACCAAGATTTCGTTGAAACAGGGACAAGCGCAGTTAAACTTATGCAGCCGAGGAAGCATTAAGTCAATACCTGATCTAATGGATATGATATCGCTTAGTGGTCTGCATTCGAAGATGACCTGCTATTGCGCATAGGAATTATTTCTGTGCTCTTCAAACAAGGCTTTCCATTAATTTCAAATATTAATGCTATCCTATCTGGAGCATAGTACCGTCAGTGATATATCTCTAATAATTGGATGTCACTGACAATTGGCACAAACTGTAATGGCATTGTTTTCATTAAGGAAGTGTTCAAAAATAACATTGGCGTACCAGCACTTACTGTGAAGACGAAACAGGAAATCCTCATGAACCGGTGGAGATATCCTTCGCTTTCTGTTCATGGTCGGTAATTTGATGGTTTTATTTCTGCTGTCATAATAATTCCCTCTTCTGGGAATCGGTTTCAGAGAGTTCTGAGTCTGAGATGAGGTGGTAGGTGGGTTTACAGCGTGCACAAAGGTAAATTCAGGGCTAAGAGTAAGTTCGTACTGTTTGTCTCAGCGCTGTGCGCTATCGTTATGAATCAGTAGTGCAAATGGCGAGTAGAAAATGCCCAAATTGATTTCATATCGAATTTAAGAAGTTTTTGATTACTAAACTGGATCGGTTGCTAAGTAAATGCACGAGCATTTATCTTGGATAAGGTCGAATGTGGACGGAATTCCAGCAGAGGTCGGGAAACTAAACAGTCGTCGACTCTGTACTGAGCAATTTTGAATTATACAGTTGGACGACGATGCAAATGCCAGCAATCAATTACGGTGACCCAGTTCATTCCTTATAATGAAGAAGTTAGCCGAATAAAAATTCACTCAAATGTTGCATTTTTGTTCAATTTTAAGAGATATTTACTTTGTCAATGTTCTTTTGTCAATTTTGAAGGTATCGAGGGTGCATTTGGCGGTGTGGGAGCGAAGACGGTGATCCCCGCAAAAGTGATCGGTAAATTCAGTATCCGTTTGGTACCGAACATGGTTCCCGCTGATGTGGATCGTATTGTCATCGCCCATCTCGACAATCTCTGGAAGGAACGAGGCTCACCAAACCATTACAGGTTTGTCAGCGCCCTGAAATGCCTGGCAATTTGGTAGAAAATAACATCATTAGTTTTTGACGTGATGCGATGCTCCACATCATCATGCAACTCTCGATTTTTTGGAAATTTTTGCCTAAAAATGAACTTTCGATTCAGGCCATCTCTACTGGTGTCTTTTGACACATTGTTTTATCATTTCGAAAGACCTCAGAAAGAAACAAATAGATTTTTTAGAACCATAGCTTAAATAGTTGACTTTCGAGGTTGATTGATTTAAAGGGTCTTCGTTGAATGTTTATTTTGTGCTGTTTAATTTCTTTCCATTTCATTGAAGGTTGCATCATTTCAATATGTAGCACAGCAATGCTCGTATAAGTTAATTGTGGTTAGAAGCTTTGGCCCTTTTTAGCATCTTTCATGTCAGCTTATCACATTTCGTTGCTGCCACTTGGTCACCTGAAAATGCGCAGTAAATTGAAAGCACTGACAGAAAAGGTGGAAAATTTGAGTTTTGCCTCTTTTAAATTGCGTTCAAAACTATAGGCATATATTATTCACATATTTTCTATTGTGCAATATTTATTCATATAATTTATTCATATATTTATTATTTATATCATATCACATATGGACCATACTGGAATTTCGTTCGTTAAGATATTTAACTTAAGCACAAACTTGTGTGATCAACAGGTGATGTGATTTTCTCGGATTTGTGTGAGTATTAAGTTTGTGCATAACAGTTTCACGTCGTTATCCCGTACAATCGCTATTTTGTATGACACTACGATTTTATGGACGTTTATGTGTGCGCACTCTTTGAATCGGTTAATGAATGTTTTATAAATTGAGTATAGCATTATTGTTGTTGAAGGACTGTGATAAGCCACAATGGGAAACCATGGATTTCGGATTTCAATCATCCGCATTATGCGGCAGCAGCAAAAGCAATTAAGAGAGGTGAGAGAGATTGGAGTCGTTTATGAATTTATATTTTCTGCTCCGATAAGGATTTCCTTTAGATACTTTCTCAGTGAATAATTGCAGCTTCATTATATTCATTAATTCTGCGTTCTGTATGATTACAATAAATCGTCACTTTTCTTTTGATATTTGATGCATTTCCATATTTTCTCTTTTTGGCTGTTTGCAGTTACAAATTTCAGCTATTAGCATTATTCATTTACGGTTTTAATGGTCACACTATTGATTTGTGTGGAATGACAAGCGGATGTGTGGTCTGCGTTTATAGTGACGATAGTAGAGGATCGAAATACGAACGAGAAATAATCGTTGCTTAGGAATATGATAAAAAGATGCGTGTATTTATTTACTTGGTTTCAAACAGATATGCAGTCACTCATTTTTGGAAGATCGTGCGAAATTATTTCAATATATTTGACTCTATTTTGGATGTGAAGAGTGCCGCAATTTCTCTTGATCATTGATTTGAGTTTTAATCATTCCGTCCCACCGTAGACATACCTTTGACCTCATTTGACATCTGAACCACTGGTCTCTAATAACTTGTCGAGACCTTACTTGGTGTGTTTTCCCAATGCAGGTACAAACTGGAGGGCTTGTTTCAAATGCACTACATGAGTGGCAGACATATTGCAAATCGTGTTATGAAGATAAAAAATAAAGTGCTAAGGTGTATATGTGCTTGTGCTTCTGTTGTGTTTGCTAGAGAATATATATTGTCATTCCAATCACCTCTGACCATACTTAGATAAAATCTTACTCCTCTCTTCCTTTGCCACTGAACATATAATATGTGCGTATCATCAAACATATTGATTGCAGTATATAATGTCGATCCGGACTATACGAGAGAGGGAGGCAGTATTCCAATAACGCTGACGTTCCAAGAGCTCACGGGCAAGAATGTTCTGCTGTTGCCATTCGGTGGACCGGACGATATGCCACATTCGCAAAACGAGAAGATCAACTTGGAAAACTTCATCGAGGGCACCAAAATGATGGCCGCATATCTCACTGAACTTGGTTCTCTCTAAAGTTCCCTATTCAGCAAAAGTTTTTGATTGGGAAACATGCCATTTGGAGCTACACGAATGAGGAATTTCGTCCTGATGGTAGATGAAGAAGCCAGCACAACAAGGTTTCGCATCATTCTTGGCCTAAAGAAAAGAATTTCTGAGCATACTGTAATAGGTTTTGTTTTTCTTTCTCCAATTTGAATGCATGTTTCCATTTGCTTCTGTTCTTTGCCTTCTGAATGCACACAAACTAGGTGGTCTACACGTTTGAAAAGTTGTGATTAAGGCTCTGTTAGGCTTGTGGAATAAAATTTTTGGACTCAGCTATTCGAATCCGCAAGTGTTTCATGCTCGCATAGGTTCAATTAACAAGGACGGTCATAAAATTTGAAACGTTTCGACAGTGGTGTCGTCTTCGTTATTTCTCGGATTACCTTTAAAATTGCTTACGTGGCCCAAACGATCGACTGGATTTTGTCGACTATTTCCTTTTCTTTAACGTTATGGAAAACAAAGGAAATTATGCCGACACGTTATAGTCCCACTAGGAAATCCTCTCGTAGTTCATAAGACTGTTATCGGAGTTTAGATTCGGCCGACAACTCGGCACTTTGAAAACGGAGAATCACGGTATCGCAATATGGGGCGAATATGAAACTTACGATATCAAAATTTATTAATCTATCCTTTCATATCTCAATTAATATGATAGGCATTAAGCTTGCAGCATTTCATACAAACCATTTGTGCAAATAATCCATCATCACTCACACATCGACTGAAATTCTATACCGTATAGCAAACAGCAATTGTAATAGCTAATGGACAGCAGTTATTCAAAGAGAAGTGCAACGTTCTGGTTTCTGAATTAATGCTACCCATTACTTTGTTTTCTAAGAATAAGGAATAATCTATGAACCTTCAAATGCTCAGCAACAGTTATTTCATTCATCGAAGAATTGGATTTTTCAATACCTTCAGGATTTCTAGGTCCTTTTCGATTGGTTTTGGCAGTAATCAAACAAAAAATTTGATTATACCACCAAGCAGCAAGCCTTGTTCGTATGTTGAGAAATATTTGCAATGAAGCCGACTCTGTCTGTGGACCCAATGGATGCATTCCTATTCGTCGCAAATGCAGAAAACTTTCATCACTACATTTCACACGACTTTTCGTTAAATGTTTGGTACTATTCGGCGAGAGAGTTTAAATTCAGGGTTTCTGAAAAATAATACGGCAACGAGTTCAGGCATGATTCCGCAACTCGATCTGCCTCATTAGTCAAAGAGGTACCCACTGGTTCTAGAGTGTCACACATCCGTAGTTTTGCGCAATGGTTTCATTGATTTCTGAGAAATCTGCAAGATAGACGTTTCCATTATTTTTTAGACGTTTCTAGACGTTTCCATCATTCTCCTTTTTTTCATTTCAACCTATATTCTCTGGCCTAGCAAGCTTCTGCCTTTGGCCCAGGGACGATCGGGTCTACGTTATCCGACAGTCGTTGAAGGCTTACTTTCCTAGAATTGTAACAGTTTTAAATCTGACTCACAAGCACTAACAGAAGAGTGAAAAACGATGCGATCGCATTGCAAGAGGAAGAACTCTGCCGGCTCCTGAGACTCTCTATCGTTTTTGCTACGTCACGCCACATAATATTCTCGTTGCACTCATCACTTCCTCTGCAGCAACAAATCTTTCCTTTCTTCTCCAGATCTTTTTCCTGCAACCAGACCACTCTTCACCATTGTTGAGGAAAAAGGTCTATGTTACAACGCCAGACTCCTTTCCATTTTAGAACAGACTTCTGAGGCTAAAACTGAGGCATGACCCATTAGGTGTATAGCTGAGTTACCGTGTAAAATATGTCGAGGCATGCCCGTTGTGTTCCATTTTCAGCCCGATCTTTACCAATGATTTCGTGACAGCGAGGCTGCTTGAGCAGTTCATCCATTCCGTGAAATATTATCGCATTCGGGTCCGGCTGCAATGTGCTCATTCAACTTCATAGAAAATGACTTCAAGAAGTGCTTTTTTATAAATGTTGTTATTTCCCATTCGAATATTCACGACTTTAAACGATATTTGCATATAAATGCACAACGAAGTGGTGACAGCAGTTCATCGGTCTTCTTCGATCCACCGAGCTATCAAAATGTTTTAGAAGAGAATCTGTCCAACTGCTAAACGTCTTGTAACATCTTCAGAGGCAGTCAACGCTCGAGATCGACCTCTGCGAATCTGTGGAGCTCCTCACCTCAGACAGCGGTGCATTCATACCAAAGGAGCCTAAAGCCTTCATATTGAGGCCGTCCATCACAGAAACACCGAGTTCATATGAGGATACCTTTTCGCTCTAAGACCACCGGAGCGTAGGCATTCGTCATGCGACTATAAGATCCACATGCTCACTTTATCACAAATTTCATATAATGAGCTGTTATGTATTTGGCGTTTATTTTTGCAAATCACTCTAGAAGCACTCCACTTTGAAAACATTGAGCCCGATTTGATCACTGATAAAAGAAAGCAGCCTAGAAAGAGTAAGGATCAGTGTGCCCAAAATTCGGGTCACCAGATTGCTAGAAACGAGATCAGCAGTTGGGATTGGTGGCTGAAGGGATCTGGGCCGAGGTGGGCAGCACAGCGAAACGACCTTTCTCTGGCTGGGAGCTCAACAATAAGAAGATGAACTCTTTCGGGAAAGGTAGGGAATAGAGAATCGCCAGGCACCCTACTCCTCTATTTCGGCAGGCTGAACGGATCTGAGAGGAGAAAATTTTGCTTCGAGGGATTTTCAGAAATTCAACCGTTGGGAGAAAAAATCAAATTTTTCGAACTCGTGTGGTTGCAATGCAAATCGTCGAGTTGCTGCAGTGAAACAGTGAAATTTCACAGTTCTCATCAAGTCATATGCTGTCCCCAACGTAAAAAACAGATCGAGACAACAATAGAAGCCATGGGGCCAAAACTGGGAGGTCGAATTAGACATCGAATATTAAGAAATATTGGAGTGACCAAGAGAGGTGGAGGGACCAAAATTATGAGCGATGGAGTCACGAATTCTTGCAAAAACAACAGGTCGAATTGCTGCTTCTTTTCAAATGAGCATTTTCTCTGAATTAAAAATGTTTTTTTCTTCAACAACAACGACAGAAATGAGAAAATGGCAGAATTTCCGAGATATTTCCGAGAAAAAAAACAGAAAGAAGTTTGAAGAACGAAAGTTTTTCGCGGCCGTACGACGGCAATGATAGGCAGACGATAAAAATATAAGACGGCATCAAATCTGTGGAGAATTTTTCGTTGAAGCAGCCTCTGATCATGGCTGAATCCTAGATTTTTAGGCAGATTTTTAAATCATAGCGACCACCTTGGCATCATTGAGCTAGATTTCCCATTACAAGAGCAAAACACAGGTAAAAACCCTTCGCTGTAGGAAGTGGGTGAAAGTCCTTCTTATTACATTTCGCAAGAAAAGAACAAATGATTTACTGACGAGGGTCAGTTCCACTGAAAAGAAGGATTATCTAGAGCCACCACGGCTGCAGATTCAGCACGCTTATTTAGAATAGCAGCTCTGATAAAACCCTTATTCATCTCTCACCAAGTATTGGTATTCCTTCACCCTACTTCCTGACAGTTCCATTCCTGATATGTGACATAGCTGCGCCGACGAGTTTACGCAAAATCAAACCTTCACCTTAGTCCTCTCATTGTCGAGAATGAGCTTTTGAAGTATTCGCGACTGACAGCCGCGCAGAATCGTGCTTGGACCTCCTTCTCTGTTCTAAAAGAAGCTCGGAATCAGCGTGTAACAAAATTCTTTCACATCTTTGAAAATGCTTTCTAAGTTGACGTCGAAATCGCGACTTGATGATACCTCAGCTTTGTGGCTCTGTGTTTGTCTTCTAATCATTGCCGATTTAATAATCTCGACTATTGAAGCAGCATGTTCTTCGCAACCTCGTATTTTGGAGTTCTTATCAAATCGCCATCTTACCGCTTTCCCAGGTGCACGTGCCCTCACAACTTCAGGGGTGATTACGTTGAATGACTGCTGATTGACCTGTTACTAGTACACCACATACTTTATCTCCTATATGACTCTCCATGCATTCACCTTGATTGCTCTGAGTGGAAATCAGCGTTGGCATATCCCCTTCGCCTAGTTGTTAGAGAAATTCAAAGCTCACAATTTTCCACCACTATTTGCGTCTCAGTATTCTTGACGAAAACTGGTTATCTTTTGTTCTTGCCAAAAGTGGCGACTCGCTCTTTTACCAAGATTTGAGGCTCATTGATTAACGCAATGTTAGAGGTTACCGTTTCTGCTTCGAAATTTGGGTAATGAAACTATCATAGATGACTTCATTTCGTTACCTGTGTGATCATCATTCACTTCCTCTTGATCACTATCTACCTTCTAGAAATCCTGAAAAATGTGGTCGACATTTCCCTCGTCTTCCTGAACCTAACTGAAACGACTGGGATTATCGATGTGTTAAAATACACTCAATCTTCGTCTTCCACGTTCATAAATTTTTCACGTGCATTCTCCATTTTCCGGAAGAGTATTCATAGAAAAAGTGGCTGGCACATAAGCATGTTTTTCATTACTTTATATGCAAATTCTTTACTAACGAAATTCATCAATCCAATTTTCAGACTACTTACGGCTGAAATGAAGGCGATGCACCATGGATCCTCGCAGTTCTTGTAGTGAATAATATCGGCCTCTGGCGTCTCGTAGGAATATTTGCAACTCTGCGAGACATTCGTCATAACAATCGGCTCAACACGAATGAAGTTGTAATTGCACATTGGCTGCAATTCTCACTCCAAATGAAAATTCGCGAAGAATGAAACAGCAAATGCCTCAGATGTTTGTTCGCTGCATTATTTCAGGAATGCATTAAAACTTATAGATATTTTCTACTTTGCTTAAGAGATTCAAACAACATCCAAACAGATATTTTGTTTAAAATAATAAGAATTGGCCCCTTTTCGACTATTTTAACGCCATTCTGTCCAAGGAATGGCGAGTTTTCATCGACTCTCATTGAATGAAACACTTTTACTGTCAAGAGACACATCCCCCATTTTGATAAAGGACAATGCGGAAGGCATATAATTTAGAATGCTAAGACAACCGAAGGCTAGCAGCGATCATCCATATCAGAAGCTCTCGAGTAATGTCAACGGAAGTTAAGCCTAGCAAAGCTAGAACTGATGCTTGGTTATTGAACTGTCGACTACACAGCTCCTATACATCGCCTGTTGTTTCATCGACAATGAATAAATGTTCTTTGAGATCTATAAGCATATAAAAGAACTAAATTTGTCTACATCTTCTAGAAATGCTCCCAAGTAGCTAAACATCGGTTACGACTCGTCTCAAAGCACTAGATTACGCTCATGCACAATTCCCATCCCAAACTGCAAACCAATGTGATGCGCACAATTCGCGTCTCTAACGGCTAAACGATTGCAGCATACAAATATCGTATTAAAATCTTACATTGCGACTATGCGCAGTCCTCGTCTCAACCTAGTAAGCTAGCGGCATGTAAAAATCTCGTCTCAAACCACTGTGATGTTGGTAGTGCTTCGTGCTGCAACTCTTCAATTTTTTTTTTTGCACCAATGATTTGTACTGCTTTGTCATTTGTCAGGATGGCTGTTTAAATAGCATGAGAATAAGGCTGCCTTGGAACTATTCAGAAAGAAAAATTTCGGCGACTCATCATCTAAATATTGAGACAGTAATTGTAAATGAGCTACAGGCTGACCACAGACGAATTCTTTATATAAGGTAGGACAAATGCCTGCGCAAAAATAAAATATCACCAGACGGACAATACGTAGAAATATTTTGAGAATTTCGCTCGAACGATTGAATTCAATCCGGAGAAAATTTCGAACACTCAAAACGTCACCTGCCAGTCAGAAGGCTTAATGAAACCTCAATCGCGAGAGCTTGCTGAGAAGATAAGCATAATGCGATGGACAAAATCGTTCTTGTAGCGCAACCGCATAGATACTGACCAGTTTTCAACGCATAAACATTTAAGGGAAACCGATGTGAGCACACTGATATGCGTTGATGAACAAAATGAGCCATATATCATCAAATCAGTAACCAATGCATTACTTTGTTTAAGTATTTTGTGTTTCCAAGTACATCATACATTTATACGAAAAATAGGTACGAAAACGAAGGACATAATGCAGTGGACAGTTTTGTGGAAGATGTCTGGTCTCCTGAAGAGAAACGACTTATCAACCACCTCATGCATCAGAGTGTATTCTCTTGCAGACGCATGGGTTTGGTTAGGTTTTTTTTTATTATGCATATCAAAGTGTTCCAAGCCCAACCTCTCATTCTCCGCCTTCTCTTCGATCTTTTTATAGGGCCCATCTCCTGTGGGACCAGCGTGGCGTAGGAATTCCTATTCTCCGAGGATTTTTTGGAACATAAGTCCAACTGCTGCAGCTCGAGGGGTCCTAGCGGGCCTACAAATCTCACCATCTCACTGAGGGCCATCTGGAACGCGGGCGCTGTGTTCACGAGAGGATTGCCAGAACAATTGCAGGAACATACAATTGTAGGAATATGAGGAAAGTGTAAAGATAGTGTGTTCGAAGGAAATCCGCTGCTGGAAGACATGACATAGAAGACCTGCCATTTATAGGACGATTTATCGCAAAAGGTTCAGAGAAAGAAGGAAATAACCGTGGAAACAACGTTTATTTGATGATAGAAGAACAATAATTCGCAGAAATCTGACGAGGCAGCGTTACCAATTCACTGATATTTTAAAAATATGCTATACATTGCTCCCTAGGAAACTGTCTAATACAGCATTTTAAAAAAACTACATCAAATTATGTCAACCCATCACCGTAATAAAAATATCGCCGCGAAACGTTCTTAGCCACAAACAAAATACTGACTGTGAATCAATGCGAAACTTGAACGGTGTGAAAAGCAGACTTTTTCATTTTAATCTCTGGTTTGCGAGGATGACCTATTTCAAAGGGAGTTAAAGCTCTTAACGTGATCGCAAAAGAAAAGTTTCGGTGATCGTAGCTTTTCTATATCCTTTAAAATACATAGAGGAAGGTAGTCGGTGAACTGTGATGGGAAGATCTGATTCAACGGTCTCTGAGGGGTGGTTGCCTGTTTATAGGACAGAACATGTGATAATCGAAGGCCAGACCAAGCTTGCAGCTCTTTTTCTAATATATTTAATATTTAAATAATTCCTGAGAACAGCAGTGAATTCCTCAAAATAAAGCAGTAGCATCGCCAAAAAGCTGATCTATCGCAAAGTTTACCTTAAAAAACGGAAGCAGAGATCCAGGCAAACTGCGAGTTCAAAATAAAGGTGTAATTGGGAAACTTCTGATAGACTGTCAGAGAATGGCATCTAAAGAGAAGTGACTGAAAATTAATAGCCAATAGACCCATATGATTTTTAAATTCCATCCGTGTTTACACCAGGAGTTATGCAGACACATATCCAGTCTAGAGAGTGAAACAAGAGAAGAAGACTAAATATCATGTCATATTAACGCTGAAAAGGGTGGAGACATGCCATACGCGACAAATTCTGCAGATCGTCCATAAGTCTAAAAAATCCCGCGCTCCTGCAGAGGGCGGTCGATCTCATGCTACTGAGGAAAATATCCCCAAAGAACCCTGACAGTGTGGACTGTCGATCATAGTGCCTTTCTTTCGCACATTGAGGCATATCTACTTAGTACTGATCAAACTCAAAACGTCATTGCTATGAACACAAGCGTCCGAGTTAATACAGTATCAAAGCATCCCGCTGAAGAACAAGTAAAGTCGTGATATTGCTGGCTATCTTAATTCCTGATTTTTTCCCTGTAAATAAAGCTATCCCCCTCTAAATAAAAGTTATTTCAGTTGTGAAAGTCATATACTTCGGCAGATAAAACGAGTCTATATTTAACAATATGAAAATGAAAAGGAACTGACAAAACGACACAACAACTAACCGCCTCATTACAGCAGCATTTGATTCCATCCTCACCCCGGTCGAAGCATCCTGTCGAATTCACTTTACCCTTTATCTGTGTTTGATTCGCACAAAAGAATTGCTCATCACAGTTGAAAGAACCGGTTAGTTTATCATGAAAGCACCATCCAAAGATATCGTGTGCATCGCACAAACCCTAGAAATACAATCACTTCCTTTCGAAATAAAAATAAATGCAATCTATTGATGCTTATTATCAGTAACTCTTCCACAAATCAGCTCAATATCTATTGATCATGCAGTGAAGTGACTCTCTTTAGTCACTGCGTTAAAGTATTCTGTTCGTGCGACTTGCTGCTGCAAATTAAACGACTTCCCTAAAATGTATGGATGAAAAATTGCGAATTGTTATATAGGAGATACTTCCTTTGCAAACGAAAAAAATTTAGTGGCAATCGCAATAAAACTCCTTCACATCGTTAAAGACCCTTGTGCCGTTCTATGCATTTCACTGCTACCCATCTGGCTGATAAACGCAATATTTGCATCGTTGTAATTTACAAAAAATATAGCGGTGATGCGAATAAATAGCTTGGAAGTTCAATAGTAAGAATGAAATGAGGTAAATAAAAAAGGCCATAAATAGTTCTAGTCAACTGAATCTGTTGTACAACATAGCAAAGCACAATTCTTGCTCAAAAATAAGCAAAATGTTACAATTTTTCTTTCGATTTTCACATCAAATGGATCTCAGCATCATTCAATCTTCAGTTTTCATCATCGCCAATTGCAACCTTAGAGCATGCGCATTCGAATGGCTAAGCAGACCGCAATTTCAATTCATGTCATCAAAAATTTCGCAGACGCATCACATATACAAAAACGAGCAGTCGACTGCTACACGCTAAAGTGACAGAAGTGCTGCCTGCAAACAGCAAATGAACGATGTGTGCAAACAGCTAACCTTGACATCATCGACACATGCTTTACAATGAGCCGTTTGGAGTAAGTTCAGCACAAAGAAAATGAATACCATCTTAGCTCTCTAAAATCTTCCTTGCTCACTGCTGGTCGGAAATCGTGACAGCCGTAATACATTTCATAACAAGGTAAGACTTCCTGGCATATCAAATAGCATATTACGCCTATTCAGTGAACGAGTTTTCTCATTTCCTATTCGATAATTTTTAAAGAAGGAGGGTTGGAGTTCTGCGAGAGATTTGAGTGGGAATTATCCGGAGGCTAACGCACACATCTAATCTATATTTCACCACCAACATTACTGATTTATTGTAGAAGTCAAACAAGAAACGTCCATGTCTTGAAATGTTTTTCAAACGCTTTGGTTGATGCACCAGCAATATCAGATCCTTCAAGTTATACTCCAACCAATCATTCAGTACAACTTGCTTGTCGTCCGTTTTTCCAGCGATATGTAGATGTTCAATAGGGGTATCTCAAAAGTTGCATAGTTTTCAAATATGCAAATAGACTGTTTAAACGAGTTCAGAATGGACGGTGAATGATTTCAACTTGTTTTGATTCTTTGAATTCTTTTGTGAGGCATTCACTCGTCGAGTTATTTCCCTCCCTGTCTCAAATATGCAGGTGTCTCTGCTTATACATAGCTAAGCAGTTCAGAATCACATTTCGACGTTTGCTGCTGCACGTACATTCTCTGAGATGAGCCATCTCGTGATTTGCATTGTGTCTGAAAGAGAGAAATCTTGGCTTCCAATCCTAATTTTGAAACCCTCTCGAATGGCTATAAAAGAAGGTGCACAGCATCCAGCGTCCAGTGCACAGCAGTTGCACTTAAATCTGTATTCACGAAAAACAAAAGACGAGAGAAATTTTCGGAAATTATAATGCTGCCGACTAGCCATCGTGCTTTGTTCGTTGTAAAATTATGCAGCGGAAATAGCAGCTGATTTGGACAGCTCATGCCTTAATGTTGCATGGAAAAGAATTAGCAAAAATGACATCTCAACGTCCACTTTATTCACTGATGAATTTAGACAACCAAGCATTGTCGAAGCGTAATAGTGCAACCCGCCATTGGCCAAGTTTTTCTGGTCAATAAGAATAAAGGCACCCCTTCACGATGGAAATTAAGAGGAGTGGAATTAGGCTGTGAGAACTCGACTTTCCTTCTATGACTAAGTAGCATGAATGTCCTGGCAGAATTCTCTAATTCAAATAGTTCTACATTGAAACTTTCCAAACAACTCGTTAAATGATATGGGAAGCTTCCAATGTATATCCGTGAAAGGTAAGTCAGTCTAGAGTGATGAGCTTTCATTATCCAGAAACGATCAAATTTTTTATGGGAAATAGGGTTCAAAGACAAAAACAACAACTAAAAATGGGATTGTTTCAGCTCGCAAATTAAGGGCTCAAGAGAACAATGTCGTGGCCACTTTTTGTGCTCAGAGAAAATTGCACAGACATGAGAAAAAGGAATTTGGATTTTACACCTAAACAGAATAGCGATATTAGTTATTCAAACAGTTGACGGACGAATCAAACTGCACAGTCCCTATCCAGAGACCCATCTTGTTCGATGAGTGAATACTGCGATCAACGAAAAAACTAAAAATTCACAACGAGAAGGTTCATTTCAGTTTTGAAAAATCATCTCATGACTTCGAGAGAATTCCGCTTCGAAAGTTTGAAAAATTCACCGACGCGTTCATTCAGTGGAAGTTCAAAAAACGAATGGTATATAAGTCAATCACGCTCAAAAATTTCAAGGTTTCCAAAAATGTCGGAATGAGAGCAATGTAATGAGAATGTACGAGAATTTGAATAATTGAGGACGACCGCGTGACGAAACGATTGCTGAAGGGTTGGAAGTGGATAAATTTGACAAGAGAGGCATGAAAATCTGCTACATCACAAGCGGAAACGCTCGAGACTGAGATATGCAACACCATCCCAATCAGATAAGGAATGCCAATGAGACAGTGTTGTGAAGGCTTCATCACAATACAAGCTGCCATATGGCGAAAGCAGTTCATCGCAAATTGTATGCATTTACGAGTAGATAACTGCATATATCCCTCCAACAATGCATTATAAATTTTTATGAAACGTTGTCGCTGCTAAACATATCAACATTACGTCGAAAGCGCACTTCCCTATACCCATTTTATTCAGGCGATCACTCCTGAATGAGACAGCCCAAGTCGATTCCATATATGAGCGTCATACGTCGGACGCGAACAGCCAGACGAACCTTATATGCTATTACGAGCTGCGCTCTATGGAAACAGCCAAAACGCGCCCTAAAATAGGTCGAATGACCTTTAGGTGCAGCTGTTTAAATAATTATCGGTGAAATCGACAGATAAAGAAAGTAGGAGCCTAAAACTTCGGACGGGGATTACAAACAAACTTTAAGGTCAAGGAAGTGGGATCATACTACGTTTAAGTGCATACAAGCACGATTGTCAAAACTTCGCTTCCACCCTAAAAATGGTATATTTCCAGATCGCTGGTCTGGAATCAATCGCTTTGTCTCCTTTTTTTTGTAAATAAACGGCCACAGCAAATGAGCTTTGCAGATGTAATAGTCTGGTGAAATGCTTAAGTGATAATTCGCTGTACTGCTGGAAACCGATGCATGAAGCAATTAAAACCGCATTTTTCCATACCCACCTTCGAATCAAAGCTCTCTTGCCCCGAACAACAGCGCTCGAAATTTATGGGCTGATCTCTCATTTGTTAAGCGAAACCCTTATAGCTATGAGACAAATCATCAGCCATTCATAGGGCACGATTCTGCCGTATCCTGAAGTTATGCAAAGCGGACGACGTTCATTCCCTTTTCCAGCCAACAACTGACGACGCAAACAGTAAGCAAGGCAGGCAGTTTTGAAGCAAAAATCCACGTTCAACGAGACCGCTTATAAAACTTTACCTCTGTATAAGCAACCAATCTAATCTTAGCATGTTCATTCACCTCTACAAAACATTGAGCTCCGAGCACACAACAACAATAGCGGAATCATTCCTCCAAAGAGTTTCTCAATGATGAGCTTCAAGTAGGTTTTGGGTGTTCAGAAAGATTGATCGAAAAATTGTCTAACGAAACATTACATAACCAACAACGCAAGAACAACAAAAGCCAACAAATCACTGAATCATAAATGTGAGATGCAAATAAATATTGTTCAACGATAAACCCATAAAAACAAAAGGAAAAAAACCTAGCCGGTCGCTGGATTCAGAATTCAGCTCAGGCGTACCCTTAATCTCATAGTCTAAAATTGTATCTCTCGAACAAACCCGTTTGTTCCCTTATGTGCAGCGATACGCAAAACTGAGTGGTGATAAAATAAAAGACAATTCAAATTCTACAATCATTACGGAAAAGTGAGAAAACGACAATAAGGATGCAAACAAATTAGCAAGGTGCGCAATAAAGCTACGTATGCCAAATGACATAACATACAAAGTAAATACACTGCAATTTCAACTTTATGACAATCTCTTGTGACGACCGCAACAACGATTACGTAATCAAAGAAACAACAGCGAAATGGAACGATTTGCCAGGTAAGCAGTGTGACATTTGCTTATGTAATTTCGCATGCGGGATCAATGAATTTCACGAACAGTCAAACACGCAATAAAACATATGCATCAACGCCTAAGCAATCTAAATGATCAAATTAGCGGCTACAATGCATCAATTCGGATATTATCCAACAAATTTATCATAGAATCACATTGCTCTCGTCAAACTTTACACGTCTAGGCTCGGTTCCTGCAAAAAGGATGCAAACATATGAAAATACACATCAATACGACACAATCACGATACACTTCGCAAATATGAGTTTGCAAGTGCACATAAAATAACTGCAATTCAATTAAAAAACGACGTCTAACGACAACCAATAATCGCACTTCATGCTCGAATATATTGATACTGACATTGAGAAAGGCTTATTGATAAAGTGCTAATTTATGACTAACAGTCTCACGACTGAGAACATATGAGAGAATTATGTTCATCTTCGGCTCTGGTGCATTTTAAGCAGCTCGAAAAGAAAAATGAGAAATTCGATTTTTTTAGAATCAAAAACGGAACATGCATTTTCCGGATGGAATAGAATATGCGGGGGTTAAAGTTCATGAAAAACAATTGACAAATGGTCATCGAATGCATACGGAGATGAAATTTTAAGAAAAGATATATCACGCACAAAGATAGAATGACTATAACTTCTCAATCACAGGAAAAAAAAGAGGGTAGTGAACAACAATAACAGCAACAACAATATACTCTTTAAACAACATGGAATAATTTTAGGCAGTCAACTAACAAGGCAATAACAACTGAACGATCGTTGCAGGCGACAAAAGAAGTCAAAACAAGACTACGCAATTGCACACTGCGCCGAATAAGCAGAACTGGAAAATATACACAATGCCATGTATGATGACAAATCGAAAGCTTGTAAAGCGGGTGATCATCCTTGTAGCTAATCAATGAATAAAACGCAAACAAACGCTGATGAGCAGACTCAATGAATTTGCGCAACTAATCAAATGCACCTCTCAAATGCATGCGTCCCATATGTAATGATGTATTTTGTGCAGTCTGGATTTCGTAAACGTCAGCTACATTAAGCCTACCGCCACCCTGGGAAACCAAAATAGCTCGGGCACACTTCATGAAAACATCCGTAGAATTCAAAAAAGGAGGAATTCCACCTACCGAAAAAACTGAAAAAGTCCCAATACAGCATAGCCTCAAATTTATATGTACAAATGTGATGTGACTGGATGCATTTCAAGTGTCTTAGAAGTATTACAAAAAACAGTGCGACTCCATTCGCTCTGAGCTCAAAACATTACCACAACAGGCGTGGAATTATTTGAAGTCGCTATGCTCCCAACATTTTATACGGTACGAGAATCAGTAACTAACAAAACAAAAATTCCGTAATTGTTACTTCTTAAGATTCCGAAGAAAAGGCGAATCACCACAAAGAATCTTAGCGCTACCGCAGTTTTGTTATCGCGATAGGAAATCGAGGTAGTAGCAAATCGGCACGGCTTTGTACTAAACGTAGCTCCAATTCACGTACGTCTGGTCGATAATCGGCGCCGGGATTCGACGCTGCAAAAGCAATAAATGCAGCATTGAACAGTGATATGCTTAGCTATCAGCATAGTGCCAAATGTGATTGAATTATATGTGCAGTGTATTGTTGTTTTCACCGTAGTGCTACACGCTTGAAAGTTGATCATTTTGCATAGTATTCATAATTCCTAAGAAGACAGCCTCTTGGTGCAGATCCTTCATTACGATCAAGATATAAGCCCATACTAAAAAGAAGTACTCTATTCAAAGAGCTCGCGCATGTTGCATGGTGGATTAAGCTTGCTCACAGAAGCTCACCTCATGTATGCCACTCGCGGGCAGAAATGGAGCTATGCCTCCACTATCTCCCACACAAGCCGAAACCGCGAATTGCTGCTCAATTTCGAATTGGAATCGCAACGGCTCGAAAAAAAACTGTGTGGAAAGACGTTGTTAAACTACAGCGAAAAAAGCAAACATTTGGTAAACAAGATGGAAAGCCAAAAACTTGAACTGCAAGACCTTTTGAGGGTTCCTTCGATCAGGATAAGATTGCAAATACGCTGAAAAGCTTATTGGTCAGGGTAAGCCCCTCTACATTTCACTTGATTAAGTAGATGCCATATTTAGAAAGGCACTGCATTCTCTCCGCACTTGACAATAGCCTTCAACACACGGTAGCAAAAATGGTGTGCACGATTTTTGATGCATGCCTTATAGCGACAACGTCATCAAATCACGCAACGATGCTTCACTGTATGCTTATCAGCAAGATGGACTATGAAGAAAACTTCAAATACGATCTCTCATTCCCTTAAGCTATCATTTTTGTCGCTTCAAAAGTTAGCTAAGATGAAACAAACATAATCGTAAGGCGCCGCTGAATGTTGAAATATCAGAAGAAGCGCACCTTCCTCAAATGCTTAAGCATTCCACACTGAATAATCGATCAACGAAAAAAGGATCATAGCAAAGCTGCAACCATTTCAAGAAACATCTGTAAACGCAGATACCATAAAGATTTTCCGCAGTTCGTCTAAGAATTCCTTGCAAACTGCCGATCACTCTTTCGATAGCACCTTTCATGTCTCCGTCCAACTTCTCCAGCCAAACCACCAACAAGCTAGCAAACACGTCACCAGTACCAACGAACATGCCAGGCAGAGTCGGTATATCGAACCGGTATTGCACCGGCGGCTTTCCCCATTCTACAATTCAATATTACGAAATCATTCCAAAGTCGCCACTTGGTAAAGTAAAGCATAGATTTGCTGAAATAATAATAAAGCAAAAAACGTCCTCATAAAAATGGTACCGAGGATCTTTGATCCATAGCAGAATTTGGTGGTCGCAGTTTCAAGTCCGCTTGTTACGACCACAGTTTGCACGCCCTTCTCGTGCATCGCATCGATAGCACTAAGGCATTCGCTCTCGTTTGAAATTGCTTGACCCGAGAGCTCGCTACAAACTTATCCATGAATGAAGCTATACGTCAGCTGATAAAACAATGTGAACCAGAAGATACGAAGGAATCAAAGGTATAAGTTGCCTTTGTTTCTCAAAGCATGCAGGAGTGTTACTATCCACGACTTGTGAGACCAAATCTAGTTTCCTCTAGAATACCCATCTCATGTAATGCACATCAGAGAGAATTTTACGTGATTCAATACTGCCCTGAAATTGCACTATTTGTCGCATAAAATTAGCAATTATGGCGCACCACATTAGATGAAAAGCATGTAATGATGGCAATAGTATTTTCTGTTCAAGAACGAATATGAATAAGACACCTTGAATGAGATCTGGTATCACTTCCTTCTCTTTTCCATCATTCAAAAAACAAACTTTTCAGCCATCTACGCACTCTTTGTCGGGAGTCAGGAAAACGTAAGTTAACACACCCTCTTCCGGCTATGGCGTACTCTCGTCGAAACACCTGGTGAACAAACGTGACTATCTAGAATGCTCAGGCTTTCATATTATTCCCTTGAAAAAGATAACTTACAGTAAAATGGCTTTCGGAATGTTGCAGAATCAAAATAAGGCAAGTAAAATGACGCAAACGAAGCGGCAAACATACGAAAGTTCAAAGACATTAGGAGTGATTACATTCGCCATCGGAATTAGCACATCACGATAAATCGGCATCAGCTCTTTCGGAGTGTACTGAAACTAACCAAAACATTAACTTACGCGACTTAACAACCAAATATACTCACTTTCGGTTTTCTTCTTTCTCAGCGAATCCAAAAGAAGTTGCAAATCGTTAGGTAAGCTGCACCAGATGCGCTTTCCTCAGCATTTTGATCAAGCTCTCTGAGACCGGAAAGCGACACAGATTGAAAGTTGCATTCTAGTCTACAAAGAAAACCACAAAAATTGAAGGACCACACAGTGGACAGGCTTATTTCTTTATGACCTTGATCAGCGAAAAATACGACGACTGCTTTCCGTTTGACGCACATTTCCCCCCTCTCAAACAATTCGATCTGCAATCAACGATAGCTAAAGCATTCTAACTCTAGGTTAAAACAATAGTCACAATGAAGCAAACCAACACCAATGCGAGGCACTGACGATTGCAGTGGTTACAGGAACATGAAGAGTATCAGTGATTTAAGAGCATTTGATGATGGAAGTACTTCTCACAGTTTGCATGTTTATTTAATTTGAAACCTCAGTCATCACAACAAAAGCCTGCCAAAAATCGGAGTAAAGAATATAGTCGAGAATCGCCTGCTCCCATTCAGCCAAATGAAGCCGATAGAATAAGAACCAAAACGCATATGCAAAAGACCTCTTACAATAAACGGAATCAAAAACAACATACGTATCGACCATTGTCGCCTAGTACTGGATCGCAAACTGAAAAGCAGAGTTGTCGTAGCAGGACCGAATTAGTCAAGTGATCAATAAACGCCCTCATTCCGGAAACAAATATCCCTACTGACTTTCATGAATCGACATAAATGGGTGCATCTTTTACTCTTAGAGCTTGTTGATACAATAAAACGTTCTAATTGCTTTATATGTAAACGCCAGTAACCACAATTACTAAGACGAGGGCGACGATGACACTTGTATATGGAACATTCGATAACAGCAGTCACTTTGACAAATCCATTCAATGCGCATTCACAAATCCCGAAAATAATTGCGGCAAAGGATTCAAAATTTGTATTGCAAATAACGCTTAAAATGCACTCACCGAAAATTACGTCGGGACACTTTTTCTTTATGTCTTTCACAATATCTGCAATTTTCATCAAGAACGATGCATTTCCACAATAACCTGAAAAAAGAAAGTTCTTTTGAATATGAAAGGTGATAATTCTTTCAATAATTAATATTCTTCAGTAAACATAATGATATCATTATTACAAGTGACAGCTGTGGTAAAGTGACGATGAATCACGGTCGCTATTGCGATAAAAACTCAGCGAATGAAGCCGAACTCGAAGGCAACAGCAACCGAAAACCGGAAACCTACTCTTTCTCTCTCCCCCCCCCCCCCCCTCCCCACTCCTCAATTTAAACCCTCTTCGCGCGAAACTCCAATATTTATAACCCACAAGTAATAAATGCAGGGTTATCTAGCGCACGCTCAAAATACTTCTAAAAAAAGGACCAAGTATTTGCCACATCCTTGGCTCAATTTAGTATATTGTAAGTCAAGATCGCATCCACAAACTCCACATGGAAGCTGTTTGCATTAACATTTGAATGAGTTCAGAGAGCAATCCTCTGACACAAGACATCAAAGCAGTCAATGAAATAAAATGTATAACATACAGACCACCTCTGAACTAATATTTTGGCTTTCGATTAATTAAGCTGAGGAAACTTAGAGGAACACTCAACTTGAATCTATCCTCGCATATTAAGGGGGCAGAACACGCACAATCCTGTGAGTTCCTCTTAAATATAAAGAAGCAGAAGTGACCTCAACAAGAAAAAACGGTACATTCCTAAAATATGTTAAAATTTCACGGACTTGTCAGCCAACTACGAATACTCGTTTTGCGAGCGATTCAATAAGGGAATACAAAATCCTACCAGTTAAAATATAAGAGTAATCATTGATATCGTTCAATTTCAGTCCCTCGTATAAATCTGCCAGCTGGCTGTCATTTAGCGTTTGTCCTTTCACATGTTTATATGCTGAAAGTGCAGATGTCATTACGCTAAAATGCATTCTCGTTCTGAGTGGTTCAGGATGAACTAGTGATATAAAACTGCAAAAAATTAAGCAGGAAACAATCGGACTTCAGAGGTAGAAAAAATCTCTAAAATTTAAAATACGATACCCTTCAAACATTTCTCAGTTGATGGCATCCTGCACAATAAAGTGAGTGCGACAGTCTTACTGATCGGCCATATTTCTGTCAACTGTCCTCATCTATTGAAACGAAGACCTCGAAGGAATAATTTGGGAGCAAGAAAAAGCGTTAGTCAAAGCAGCCGTATCATGCAAAGCGGCTGAGAGATAGAACCAAAGACAGTGAGGAACGCAGCACTAAAAAGATCGACCTAAATCAGCCATAATCAGACAACTTGCAATTTGTCAAAAAATAACATTGCCTATGCGAAGTTCTGAAACTTGTTCTTTTCTTACTAAATCATCATTTATTCAGCGACTCTGACTTGCGACTGTTTCATGCAGAAGTGACATCCTGAGGCTAGCAACAAACACGATTAGTGTGGAAACGATTTCATTAGATGATCTCGAACGAGACGACAATGGGGAACAAATGAAGAAAGCTCTTCGATGGGGGATCTCCGGTAGCCGTCTCCTCTACCGCTCCTGTAGACAAAACCTGCAATGACCAATTCGCAATCTTATCGAAGATGATTTTGACAAAACCCAGATAATCATTCTCTTCATTGCACGAGCCTATAAAACTAACTTTTTGCAATGACTGAAGGCAAGGTGATCACTGAATACAATCAGAGAGGAATGAGTGCAAAATGCGCAGTGCAAGATACAACAGAAGGCAAGCGTTTTCACTGTGCTTACCGACATTTTCGAATAGAGTACCTGCGTGATTTGAGAATTGCACCGAATTGATTGGATCCACTTCGAAGCCGTGCAGCTGAAAATTCTATTCTGCAATCATATCTCATGAGAGGCGTAGTTTTGAAAGTCTTGAGAGTGATACGACCGACATGCAAACTAGATGACATTTCCTCCCGTGCTTCCAATGTTTAGTGGAACCGATTCAGTGCCTTCCAAATCAGCCGGAAAAAGTAGTACGCTTTTAAATGCTTTGTTACGTCAATACCTCGAACCAAAATGTATTCAGTTCCCAACTTGCAAACAGTTTCATGCGATTTGGTGCAAAAGATCGAAAACGCTTCGAAACGAACATTTGTGCATTTACTCTCTAGTTTATTATGGACTTCAAGAGCAGTTAAAATAAACCTGCAGAGGAAAAACGCTGCACTTGTTACCCGCATAGCCGTGAACAACATGACTCTGTATCGAAAGAACGCGACACTTCTCGCGAGGATTCTTAGTTAATGCCTCGTAGAATGAGCTCATAAAACTCTCGCTCATCATATCCCTTAAATTAAAAGCAATATATCGAGCAAGCCCAAATCATATCAGCGCATGTTGCCATAGTTGGTGCCCGGGTTTCGTCATCACTTGAATGCAACACTCGTTCCGCTCTAAGAAGGACAACCAGTCTTATTCCGAAGGACGGAAGGAAAGTGTGGATCTAATCAACTTGGTTAAAAGGAAACAATGAGAGAAAGCTTAAAGAATACCGACCAGAGATAGCTGTTTGCGAATAAAGAATAACAAACAATAATGGGAAAAGATCGTTGGCCCTTACAATTATAGTAACAATCCGGATACATGAGTGGAATGAAGAGCAAGAATGAGATCCAAAGAGAAGGAAATCTGATATCGAGCAGACCATGCTGGTAGACGGGTAATATCTAGAGTATCACACAAACTGATGCAATTCATAAAAATCAAAGTCCAGCTATTCAACGACTTCCAGATAGAATCACTTCGGCAATTTGTTCACGTCTATTATATATAAAACTGGAAATATGAGCTGCATCGAGAGAAAAGCAAACAAATACAGAAACCTCTCATGGCGTCGAATAATAACTCCGACCAATACCACCAAAAACGTCAAATAAAAGAGCTGCAGAAACAACTCTGTCGGTGGCCAAAAATCACAAAGACTGTAGGGCTGCAGTGCGATAACCAAATGTTTGAATAGCGTCTTCGCTCGAGCGAAATGGATCCTTGCTCGTGATTCCAAAGATGAGCTTCGGCTCATTCATTACCCTTGAGGCAACATCAATACTTGCAATAAATACATTCCCATGATTGAAGGAGGATAGCATTAAACCCGAATAATATTGCTAACATCGGCAAATTGCCAATATTTGAAAGTGTACTTGAACATCTCGCAGATCAAATAACGAAATGTTTTAAAGCATTGATTTGCTCTAAATCTTGATGTAACTGGTCGATTTTATTGAACAAATATGATCGGTTCAATAGGTTATGAAGGTTGAGTGGGTCACACATTTTTGTATGGAGTGGTGGGAGGGGGGAGTGAGTGGGTGATGTATATTTACGCTGGTTTCTTTTACTGTGGGCCGTTGTGTTCAGATGCAGTGCCATCGAAACACTGATGGAGCATTGCTCGGTTACCTGCAGTATCTTTCAGTAAAGTAGCACCCCCCCCCCC
>JAARMF010000136.1:40177-65380 GCA_022844705.1 Toxascaris leonina | reverse complement strand
CCCCCCCCCCCCCACCTCCCCTCCCCCCTTAGTTCGAGCGCCACAAACCACTCGATCGCCACACTATAAGAAATGCTCGAAAAAATTCCACTCGAAATGTCCAAAGGTTGTCGAAACAATGAAAAATTGATCAAACACTAAAGTTTTCATAAACCGATTTTTAAAATATAAATGAGAATGAAAGTTCAACATGGTATCGGTGTTTTGAAGGACAGCAATGAAGATGAATTCATTGAGAACTTATTCACAGGTATTTAAGGGTGATAACGACTGTGTAAACGGCTTCCTGTCTGGGTTCAGCAAACATCTTCATTGTAAAGGCCGATCGTGATGCCGTTCTCCTTGCTCTTAACTTATTCGAGATTATCACGGACTGCTGATGAAGTTCAATCTTGATTCAAAAATCAAGACTGGCTTCAATGGAATTCAGTCTTTATTCCTTCATTAAACTTGATATCTAGGATAAGAATCTCTCACCATCTTCTTCCTTTCCTCTCGAAAACGCCGTTTATCACTTAATTTTAGAAAAAAAAAACGCTCCATATATCATCGGAAATCTATGGACATGTCCTATTTATTTCATCGATTTTACAGAGCCGTGGGAATTACATTGCTGGACAATGGTTTAGTCGATCTAGTCCGATACCGATACTGGGCCATTCAACTATCTCTCAAATGGTTTCTTACGTGGGTAAGGGTGGTGAATATTTTTGGTAATGGGATTCAAATGGAGTTTGTTTATGTCGATAGCTGTATTTCATAAGTTGTTATTGAAACAGAAACTTGGTGGCATTTCTGATTTGTTGGTTGAGAGGACAGTGTTTCTCAAAGGTGAACGTTGATTATCACTATGGATGATTAGAACAGGAGCGGTTAGAATATTTTTTTCCAAGTGATTGACGAAATCGTAGCTAAATATCTCTCGTGAATAGTGCGACAACTCGCATAAATTTTAGCCACAAATATGAGCTGCAATTAAATGGTTCAGTTATATTTCGGGTGATAGCAGAGTTGGCGTTTGGATTGAGATCTCTGGATCTAGGTTTCAATTTGCATTGTTTGGAAACTTCTGCAAACGGTTTTAAAGTTACAAATGGTATTTTGTATGCTGGACAATGCTAGCACATCGCTTTGCGCATTTACGGTGTCCCGTCTTGCCTTCTTTATTGTTGAAGTCGTTCATTGAACTGTTGAACAGTCACTGTGTTGTGTGCATGCAATTCTTTAAATTTATAGTAGTCGCTATTTCCGCTGTCATAGTAGAGCTTTTGTGGCTAACAATGCACACAAGCATTGTGCATCATTGAAATCATTCTCTATGTATTTGTAGGTTACGATAATGAGTAAAATTGTCGACTGCTATCTTACATGCTTCATACAGAAGGCTTTTGCGTAGGACGAAGCGAATCAGTGTTCCTTCCCTCATCTAGTGTTTATTTTCACTTATTCGTTTCTGTCTGAGAAATGCTTCATCACATTATCCGATTTCCGCTCTTTTTTTTTTACAATATTTGATCCACCGTTGCTCTTGAATTTGGTGGAATCTGTTCGCTGAATTTTTTCATAGCAGTGAAGGGATGTCGAATTTCATCGAGTATTGTTACGCATCACATAAAATTCTGTGACTTTTGCTCTTTGCTGGAATTTTCATGAGCTATCACTTGCTTTATCATGCGTTCGCTGATATCAGTTCCTTATCTCTTTCCTTCTGACCTATGATGCTTTGACCAGCTTATTGGCGTTTATTTTTGTCGCCTTGTTAATGTCCGCAAATTGCGGTTCATACATTCATGACACATACAAAATAATTTGTACACCTTAAAGATCGCCATCAGTCCTTTATTACTGATCCACTCATCACGTGTTCTCCTTTGTTCTTTGGTTGTCAGAATCGTCGATTGGTGTAAATCGAAGGTCGCTAAATTGCTTCAGTCGCTGTCAAAACTCATCTTTAGGCGTTTTAATTGCGAAAGTGCTGGAAATAATGCTCTTCATAATTTTTAAAATGTCGCACTCGCCGGCAACATCAGTCAATTCACTAATTAGAGTGCTGATTTCGTTGCTAATCTTGATCACCGAGGACTTTTGATCGTCGATATGTCGCAAACGATGGCCTTCGAAGAAAGTTATACTCAATGAAGCACTATTCTTAGCATCTTAAATGTCGAGAACTCTCAGTGGTGATGTTTGGCGGCAATTTCAGCATCTCGGAAAGTAAAAAGGCGAGCTCGCTGACCGGGCCAACAACTAAAAATCTAAAATAGCACGCGTTTTTCGATGCGAAGTTTTTATTATTCTCACACTGCGAAGAATATCGGCACCCTCCAGTAAATTAATAAATCACATTTCCCACTGATGATCCGTAAGTCTCATTGTTGAAACTCTTTGTTGGAGAGCAGGCGAAAATAAATATGGCAGATCAAGAAGGAAGACGGTGAAGCACTCGAAGAAAAAGGTTCCGGTAGATAAGCGGACAAGCATAGCTAGGAAGAAGACTAGCTAGTATTCGGAGTTCGACGCGCCACCAATGTTGCTGTCCAGTTTGGTGGATAACAACGTTTCTTAAATCTGTCACATCCTCACGAGCATAGCCATTTCTCGATCGGCTGTTTTTCCACTGAATGAGCCATCATTGCTTCGGATGACAGTGTTCTGCGTCATGACCGTTTGAGGACAGCTAGTTAGAACCGAAGCTTCAGTCTAATTGTTTTACGTCGACGTAGCCAGCATGAATATAAATAACATTACTTGCAGCATCTGCACTGTTGAAAGTATCCGTTGGTGAAATTTGGTGATATTCTGAGCACTTTTGAGGGTCTCTCATTGATCTCGGCAATCGAAGCATCTGAAGTTCATAGCAGTCCTTCTTAAACTCAAAGAACGAATTGCCGGGAGTACAACTTGCATCCCCACCGTTTACATCGAGCTGATTTTTCTACCGTTGCATCTGCACGCCTTGAAAAAAGTCTTAGAAAAGAGACAAACCGTAAACATGTTTCGACTTTCGAACATGTGGGATTGCTGAACGGACCTCAAAACTTTGACCGGACGAATTTTACAAGATGCCAAGCGCGTCACGTTGTCCCTTTTGGTGGAGGATCATCATGTTATTCGACAGGAGAATTACTCCAAGAAGTTACGTTGGACTGGTCCTTGCAGTGGTTTTAGGCTGGCCCAGGGATTGAGTTATCATTTCGAGCATAGGTCGTGTCAAAAAGTGTTGCGCTTGTATTCAAAATTGTTCTAGCAATGGAAATATAGTTAAAGAAGGCTTTTCGTAATTTATTTCCCGCCTACATTTTCTTTACAAAGAATGGCCGATGTGTCGGATCTTTTTGCGCAACTTTGCAGTGTTCGTCGTGGGTGGTCGCCAGCGAGAATCGAAAAATCGGAAATATGATGAAGGATACGCACTGCGCGTTTCTTTGAACAAACTGTGATCGTTATTGCGCCAAAAATTGGTGCAGCACAAACTGCAGGTGCTTTGAATATGCAGCAGGTATTTCTAGTGTTTTTACATAAATGCGATGAATCACACGCATGGAATCACCTTGGAGCAATTTATATATGTTTGTTGTTCTCTTACAAGGCTGATGATGACTAAAAATTTCTGACCAGTCTTCCTGTTACAGTAAACGCGCGGGGATGAGTAGCTGGAGACAGGGGAGGAGGCGGAGGGTGGCGGGGGTGGGGGGGGATTGGCGGGGAGGACAGATGGGTGGCGAGAGAGGTACTGTTACCTATGAATAAGGCAGAAAGTATCGATTTATTGTGCTGATGTCGAAAGATGTTCGTCGGCGATATCACGCGTCATTCCTCAAAAAGTTGATCACCTGCTATCTGTTCTATTATCGAGAGCGAGCAAAACAACCAAGAAGTTTTCCAATATTGCACCTAATATTGCTCGCAAAGGCACACTCAGTTAAATAATACGATTTTCCAGGCAATGGGGAATGGATCCTTTATGAGGGAAAGAGGAAAGAGTGGCCCTCGACATGTGTGACCCCGACTGCTTCACGGAAGGCATCATGGTGGGCGTTGCATCTCACATCAGTGTTGTGATGTTTAGGATCAAGATTGTTTTCCCTCAATCAGACCCATTATCACTAAACAGCATTGTACTCAGTTACTGCGAAGTATTCTTGTCAAGTACAACCTGCGTGGGAATGAGACGACCATTGTGATGCGCAAACTCATTTTCGAATAAATATTTGGATGGTCCCATTAGAAATTGTAGCTGAGATTTTACTCGAAAAAACGTCACTGATATGAAGTTCAGCTAACTGTAGTATCTACGGCAAAATTGATTCTCATGTTTTGCTTGCAACTCAAATGCCACGGGAAAGCCCAAATGTGCAAAAGCGGTACTGTAAAGAATTGGATCAAAATGACATACTCAGACAAATGACATGATATTTTGCCTTATAACTGTGATTATAACGAAGCAGTTTAAAGTTGTTTTCCAGTAAAGCAAAGATAAATCTGCTCTTTTGACAGCGTTTTTAATACAAACCTACGTCAATGTATATTTGAGCAAGCGTATCGATAACACCATTTCTTCTATGCAGTTACGATATTGAAGGCGAAATAAGATTAAAAAAGAGAAATCATGAAAAATATATGCAGCTTTCGTTGCATGATAGAAAACGAACACTGTGCTGTACATTTTCTAGATGATTTCGCTCTACTACCGTGCAGATAGAACAATCGAATTTGATAGGTGCACACTGACTTATATCCTACGCGTGATGTTTAAACGTAGCGAAAAACAAAGCGACAAGCTGCTGAAGACTGCGGTGACGAATTCTGAAATTGTGTCCATTAAAAGATAGATTACTCACGTACTTCAACAGGTTTGTATAGTTAAAACCGGTATATACTTAAAAGCTTCGTTACGCAAATAAAGGTAAATGTTCTGCTGAAAAGCGTATACAAGAAACAATTAGGCATCGTCATGCAGATGAAGCGGAAATGAAAGTCGAACGACGTCGAAACTTCAAGTGAACTGCGTTAAGCGAGCATGGCCATTCGCGGAGAGCTATTTAATAATGCTGAGGCAGATAAAAGGGATTAAGGGCGCATGCAGGCGACCCTCGACGAAGTTTGGAGAGGGCTGATTATTATACGTTGTGGATCAATAAGTGAGCATGCTTTGAGCCCGTGAAGCACAACCCCACTCTTAGAATGAGGATGAGAACAATTTAGAAATGGAAAATTCAAAAATTTGTATAGTCACTTTGAAAACTTTGATCGTTTTTAATACGCATGCATAAAATTCTTTTTATGAAACGATAGGAATGAGTGAGATGATGGAAGGAGGCAGCGCTCAAAAGAGCAGTGAGGGCCTCCCAAGTTTTTCGGAGTTTTCGTGCTTATAATATTCGCTAACACCGCTTTGGGAAGAAAATAAACCGATTATTATGAAGTTATTATGTAACAAAAAACTTCAGCAATATGAATAAGCTTTTCCAATTCCAACTGACTAATAATATCGATCGAGATTCGACGCTCCTCAGTGCTTTGAAGGAGAGAATAGACCCGATGATGAACAATTTTCAATCCTTCGTTTTTTTTTTGAGTCTATCAATATTCCATTCTTGTTGTGAAAGAGATTACAGAGCTAGCGCATCTATACTAAACGAAGGCGAGGGTTTCATCAAGGATTTGAGAGATGGCGTTTTCCCACTCTTCTGTAAGAAGGCGTTTTTGAGCTAATTTGGATAGGACACAGCGCCGTGTAGCTATGCAAGCTTTTCTTTTGCCGTAATTCGCGTAAACGTTGTTGAGAAGACACATGTTCGGAGCATGAAAGGTCATGATGAATGCGTATGACAAACCTTGAAGAAGCTTACCGATGATTCGCCTCCAAATTTTTTGAAGAGTCATACGAGCAGTTGGTCGCTTTGGTCGAAATCAGTCTGCGCAGCTGACTGCGTTTTTTTCTAAGAAATTTCTTTCTAGCGCAGCTGTGTTAATATTACAGTTTTGTGCCTTCCTTTATCCTTTGTTTGTTTGTTCAAAAAAGAAAAGAAAAAATACTTGATGCGAGGCAATCTCGAAAATTCATTTTTCGGACTTTGTTAGTCTGTCGCTTTTTTTCTTATTCATATAAAACTACTTTTAAAATCGTTCTGGCACAATTGCAATTCGTTCTTCCTTGCTTTCATCTTGAGTATATTCAGTCGATGGGAAATGAGCAGTTCATCCATTTTTAATGCACTGCATTCATTTGATTCTAATTCTAACATTTATGATGTGATTCTGAATCCCGAGAAAGGTGTGAAAAATTTTGAAATGGGTGCTAAGTCATGCATCAGGTACTTGTTTTCGTGAGGACGGAAGATGAATATTTTGTCGCTGAGTGCTAAACCGGTGATTCCTATCCTGGAATGCTAATTAAAATCGTGTCGTGAAATTGACTGCTACAGCGCTTCTGGTCCTGCCGGATTGGTCGTTCCATATATGCATAGGTTTGTGTCAGTTCACCAGTGTCATTTTGGATATTCACCGCCTATCTAATAATACAATTGGATGGGACCATGGAAGCCGCCGAACTAGTTTAGGCAACCGAATTCTTGAGGATGCCATCATTATTTAGGGATCACACTTCATAGCCAACATGTTCATGTGTGCGCTCACCTTTGTTTGCAAGCCATGACCGGTTTTTGAAAAAATTCGTAAAGTAGAGATCGTAGGCAAAAGTAACTGTGGAAAAGAGACAACGAAAAGCGATCTAAGTATGAAATGGCTTACTTCCATGTGTCGCTCGTCGTGTAAGATGTGGATCCTCTGAAGGAAGAATAAAAACGACATACAGTCTGCACAATTCTCCTTATTTCTTTTCCAACTGTTTCCGGTATGAAAGATTGCAAATGGATGGACATTTCAAGATGGTATTTTGCAAATTTTGTGGCAATTGCGAAATTACAATACATTTTACTTCTGCAGAACTTGAAAGAACGCTATTCCAAATTGCAAATTACAAGCATGTGCAGTGGTAGTAATCACAACAGAAATTCAGCTGAGCTTTCCAAAACCCTATTAAGTGAAATTGGCTGAAATCTTGCAGACTGGATTGTCGTTGCAGATGCATTTCTTCTGCAACTGCTTTACTTATCCAAGGAAATCTGTGGTGATAGCGTACAATTAGAAAAGAACATTTCTCCAGCTTTGAGAGTTTTTCGGTAAGCCTACAAGATTGCCATGAGGATATGACGGAATTGTTCAAAAATCGCTTCGATTTTCAGCGATATGATATTTGAGGTTATGTTGCAATAGCATAACATATTTTGCCACCAGATTTCGAAGCGATTGTCGGTTTGGAAGTTTCATTTCACGAAAGCATAACTGCCAGAATTGAAGTTTTTATTCAGAACGAGATATATTACACTCGGCACAAAGAAGACAGCGCTGTATGGATGCACTTGATGCATCGAGCATAGAGATCTTCATCTCCAAAATCAAATACGGCTTCAAGATTCAAGACAAGGCCTGAATTGCACTTTTAAACAGCACATGGGGATACGATTCAAGGGTGTACTGCAAGGTTAATCGAATAACGATTTGTGACGTTTAGCACTAACAGTTTTACAGGGTCGAGATTGACAAGAGATCGAGTTATATGGTGGATCAAGCGAGATTTTCATGCCCTCCTCGCACAGTATTTGTGCGATTGCTCTTGCGCCCTGAAATCGCATATTTTCATGCGAGGCATAAATGAGTTACTGATTGCGGCTGCTTTTGAAATTTCTGATGAAATATTTCTACTCCAACTATATGAGTCGCAGAAATGTTGGCACTAAACTTTGCGAACTTTTCCTGCATTAGAGCTGTAGCAGACCAGCAAATCCTGACAGTACATTTGTTTTTTAGGACGCGCGTCATGCGATTTCTTGAGTATTGTAGGAGCGTTTATAATCCACGGCTGTGTCGTTTTTCTCCTATTATCGCACGAGACCCACTCCTCACGAACAGTCACGATTCGTTCAGGAAAAGGTCGTTCTTGTTTCGCAACAGTTGAGAAGAGCAATGAACCAAACACATTCCCATCTGGGCCTAATTTGGTTCGTTTGGTATCCATAGTTAGAGGCTTCTTTCCATCTTATTTCGCATAGATGGCTCCGTGCGATACGTGGCGAAATGTCGAGCTGTTGCGATAAATTTAATAAGTTTCTTTATGATCGCCTCTCTTTTAGTGTTTCAGGTTATTACTTACAGGCACCGATTGTCGCTCAATACGTGGGACGTCTTCCACACTCAAATTTCGCAGTTGGGTCCATAAACGATTCCGAAACATCTTTGCTGTTTAAGGCTTCGTCACGAAAAGCAGCTCACATTTTTTCTGCTACCTTCACCACTACGTGGCCAGGTTTGAACTTGTAAGATCCCTGAAGTCGAAAATTGAGTTTTTTGATTGCAGCACTTCGAAATCTGAGAATTGAAAGATATGAGCGATTCAATGTATAAATAAAATGAAACACGAATGACGCAAGCTTTATGATTTACAACAAATGCAAAGAATTTTAAGCAATCATGAAATTATCTGCTGTCGAAGAGAGAGAGACGGAAGGGGAGAATGAGTAAGTGAGTGAAGACGGTCACAACTTTCAAATGAACTAATAATTTGTCGTCGAGCAAGCGCCATCCTTGACGAATACGCCCTGCTGATTTAGGGTGAATAAGTGGAGTAAGGTATAGATGAATTAACACGCATGCGGTGCTAGTGTTGGACAAGCCGCAGAAGACTGAAAGCCAACGTGTCAATCAATATCTCATGCCTTACTCATCTGGATTTTATTTTTGTCATAGTTCCGCTTACTTTCCCGACCAACCATTCACATGGTACCTTCCTTCCGACAACTTATAAACTCTTTAGATTTCAGATTTCGTTGGCTCCTCTTTCTTGATTATCCCTGTAAAAAGTTGTTCACCAATTTTTTCATGTGTTGATTCCATTGCATTTGGTAGATCGGCGTTCGGTGGTATGTATTGAGTCTCTTTTTCAGCTGATCTTCAATAAAGAACTGACTTTTAGCGAATATGGGCACATCGTAAGTTCGATAAGCATGTGCACTATATCGTGGCTAAATGCACTACTTAAAACTTGAAAAGGTTGGGCGCGACTTCTGCTTGACTGTATAATCTCTTTGACTGTATAATCTCTTGAAACATGCCTGTTGTACTTTTTGTAAATTTAGAGAAGTCTTAAATCCATCAAATACAAATATTCCCACTGGACATGCATTCTTCTTCTTGGCGATAGTGGGTTATATGTCTTGTGTTTTGAAACGAGATTGCACGGCATCAAATGTGTCGAAGCGAAACTTTATAGGAGGTGCGAAAATATTTTTTTCATTAAAACTAATGATTAATTGTGGAACTTGCTTTGCGTGCTACATAAGAAAACGGTTGGTACTGTGCTCGGGACTAGTCGCTCGATGAGCATTTAAACTGGACCACAGGCTAGCACCATAAACGAAAGAATTACGTGGTGTGCATTCTTGCTGGTGTGAATTTATTACATTCCTTCTTCACTTTTTTTGGAATTAAACAAAAGCTAGCGCACTTCTGTGATTTTAATGTCTATGCATCCACCATTCTTGCATTACGCTCTCTTCAGCTACTTAATCATAGTGTCTTAATTGACCTACGAATGAGTTTTTTCCATTTCGCATCAATTTACGAATCCAACAATATTGTTTCCAATAATTTAGGATAGCATTTCCATCGAAATTCTTCTGCATCGAAAGAAGGTGTTGAAGATCAGAGTAGAAGGCTATTTCACGTTGTGAATCTGCTCACAGTGGGCAAACAAAAAACACGCCTTTGTTTTGAGGTTTCAAAATCCCTCTTCGATCGCGAATGGCTATTCGGCTGTGTTTTTTACTAAAGTTGTGCACTCGTGGTACGGTCTGTGGTGAGCATCTTGTACATTTGTCATCGTTTACTTCTTGCGGTGGCAGCAGGTTTCTCTCGCCCACATCGCGTTTTCATTCTCCGCCTTGCACCATGCAATAAATCTATTGAAACGGTAGAATATGAACCTTTTTTTCAAACTCTCTATTGGCACTCTATGAAATACAGCCGATACGATAAGTACGACCGCCTTAATGTTTTATAATTTCAACCATCAGCTGTCGTTTAGGCTTAAAGCTTAGCACTACATCATTTCGCAGATGAAACTTTCCACCATCAGCGTTCCACAAATCGCGGGATGAATCCATTGGCCCATTAAGATTACCGAGGTAATACATTCGACCGTACAATAGGGAATGCTGTTCCTGAAATAATCCATACGTCGAGTGCTTGGTTAGGATAGATACTCCATACGGAACATTTAATACTCACACCAATGAGCTAAAAATCCCCTTTGTTGTATCAAGAGACAGGTAAGATATGTAACCATGTTAGCACTGAGTCAAGCCATGCATCAATTGAAGGCAAACTAGTAACTTTAAGTGAGAACGTTATAGTATTCGTCAACTCCCTTTATCATTCACTTTTGAGACTTTATGTGTTGTATAACAGTTTGAAGCATTTCCATCGTGGAACATGGTTGAAGGATAGGTGGAGAATTGCACTTTCAACGAACAATTTCGCTTGATGGGAAATCATGCAGTGCTTCTCCAATTTAATATATTTCTTCAATAGCCACTACTGAATAGCTTTTTAGCCACCTTGAATCGCAGCGACCGTTTTAGTCACCTGTGATGATATGCCATCAAAAACCGTTCGGAGGTAAATCTTGTTTTTTGTCCATCAAGTTGAGTTGACAATATGTCAAACTTTTCCATAGGTTCAATTCACTGCCGTTGTCATCAATGCCGTAAAATTACATTAGTACCAGTACATATAGCTGAAAGAATTTCACAGCTGGGAACTTGCGGTTTCTACGAGATCTGTTACTATAAGCGATAGCGTTTATCCATTAGTTGGTAAAATATCTTCGCATATTTTGGTTTCTAAAGGTGCAGAATCCTGGATATTGTCAGGAAACAGCTGTTGCAAAAAGGAGCAGGATCTACTTCATAAAAATGCTGAGAAAATTTGAGACTTTCTTTTTACTGAAGAGAGGTAAGGTGACGAAAAGTAAACGTGGAAAATAAGTCAAGAGGGAAATTAATGCGAAATAAGGCATTATGTGAATTTGCTCAACTCCTCTATGTCTTTCCATCAACTTCTTTATGTACGGTTAAATGCTGGATCAATGTTACCTCCAGCATGTTTTATTTGGGTTCTTTTCACACTGTGGTGTTTTACGTTCATGAGGATTTTGATCACCACGAATGCTATATCACTTCTGCTGCTTTCTTTGCGATGACGCACTACTGTTAGTTTTCTCTGGGTTGTGAAGGAGCCTTACTTCGAAGTCTCAACTATTCTGTGCTCAAGTCTTTCTCATACTGATTTTGAAAGAGCTAATGAAAACGGTCGTCAGGGAATCCGAGTTTCCAGTACCTTCTCTGGCCATATCGAGCGAAAGCACTTTCCACAGACATTTCGTGACATATTTCTAAAAAAAGATCTCAGATTAAACTTCAGATTGCTGAGCACTGTCTTACCTGACTTTATATTTATGCAGCTTGACATATACCATAAACAACCAGTTTCATACAATTCCATTCGCCCGGGCCAATCAAGAAAGGCTTCAAAATTATGCTACCTTTTGGTGAGACACAAGTTATGGCCATTTACTGACTGCCAAACTGAATGAACGTATTTGCTCCGTGGAGCTTGAATATCACTCAAATGCTCATCACACTGAGGGTAAGGTATATCTCACCTCTGAAGCTTGCAAATTAATATGGCATCAAAACTCAAATCAACTAGTCACCATACACTGAAGCGTTTCAAGGTGTTCGTAAAAGCATAGGAGCAACCTTTATTCATATAACAAATCTCGCAGCTTTTATGGCTTGCTTTTAAAATTTGATGGTTTCGAAAAGCATTGCACGTTCTTGTTGCAGTACAGAGAAATAAACGGAACATTCTTCTTCTTGAATGTGATAGTGACTCTTAAATTTGGCGTTTTTAATTGAGAGCTCTATTTAATGCGTGTGAATGGATTATGGGAAATGCCATTAGAACACTACAAACGTCTTTAAATGGTCAACTTTATAGTATGCGTTCAAGCACATTGCAGTGATTTCTTCATTATTGATTCAGTTACACACATATTCTGAAGCATAAACTATCATTTATGCTCGAGATAATTTTGATTGGTTGCACAAGGAATTTCAGCTATTTTCAGGCGTTTCAAACAGCTTCAAGATTTTTGACTGTTCTTTCCTAATTTCAAGGAATCTAGGTTGAGCTTGCATCATACTGCCGAATGATTTGAATTTTTCATCTATTCATGGCAAATGATAATTTTGTTTCTTTCTTAGCCACAGTATTCGCAGAGTCTCAAACCATGACAACAGTGCGCGAGCATACAGCCAAAACTACTGCTATGGCCTACCTATTCTTGTGTGTCATCTCCAACATTTCAGTTGTTACCTCTGCATTCCAATGATCGGTGGTTCATGGAGTGTGTCCATTTTAAGCACTTCCAGTTCCATTTTTAGTCCCCTCTAAACTCTCCATAGTATATTTGACAAATATAGATGACGTCAATTAAATGTGCACATCGAGTGCATCGAAACCTATTGTAAAATTGATTTATTCAATCATTGCTTTGTTGTTTTTCTTGTCGACGCTAATAAACTCCTGCTAAAAGCAGTGACATTTGCAGTTGATGGAGTCAAGATGTTTGTTGTTCGATAGGGGCGCATCAAATTTATGCGCGTTCTTCGCACACTCGTAAGGCACATTATCCTTGCACAATCGTTATCTCTCGTCTCAGAGACTCTGAGTTATCCTTAACAGTGTTGACCGAAGCGAGGTTGCTTTAGCGCTCTTGAGTGGTAGGTCTTTTAAACTGTGTGCATCCCCCCCCCCCCCCCACCCACCTCCTTCAATTATAATTCTGGGAATACATTCGAGCATATAAAAGCGTATAAGGGACTTAGTAAGCGTAAATATACGCATAACATTTACTAATGCGATAACTGAGGGCGAACACATCAGCGATAATGTGCTTCGAAAGCAGCTCGTATGAGAGCATTTAAAAATTACCACATTCTCCCTTAGCGATCGTTTCTTTTACAGTAGATTCGAAATTATCCGCTATTATGACGGAGACGCAAGCATAACGCGGTCTCTCGAGGGCCACAGTAATCGCAGCGCTCAGTTGCACATTTGTGCGTTGGCTGTACTTCGGGATTTGCCATCGTATATCACGTGGAATTTGAGTTCTTAATGGCGCCACACTTCCCACTAATTCTTCGCAAACAAACTGCTCAAAAACGCAAATAATGCTGAGGTTGATGCGCACAATTGTCTTGTCGGAAAAGAACTCAAGAAACAAATGCTACTGCGTTACTTTTTAGTTTGATAGGTTATCACTTCCACTGTCGCTTATTGCTCAAGTTTTTACATTTTTTGCCTCAACAGTACTAAATGTATCATTCTATCTTTTGCATAGTAGACGATATTTCAGCGAAGAACAATATTCGCTAACGATGAAATGGCGTAAAATTCCTCGTATTAAAATTTGTTGGATATGAAGTACGTCACACTGTGATCGCATAGGTAAATACATACATAACGGTTGTACAATAATAATCTCAAATTCTTTGAAGCCTATAGAATGAAAGCTGAATTTTCAAAAAACTGACTAAGATATTCAGCTCGTTTTCTCATTAAGAACTTTCTAACAGAAAGGATGTGACTTCATTCGAAATGATTGAATTTGTTGCAATAAATAAAATGAGCATCATAGTGAAGAGAGTACTGCATTCGGGCAGTTTCTCGATGACGATGGCTAGGAGCGCGGATGTTGTTTTGCGAGTTGACAAGTGGAATTTAACTATTGAATAAGGGAAGGAATTATAGAAATTCAACCGGAACCATACAAAGCAAAACATAAAGTCTTCGTTATTCAGTTCATGCAAATATATTTCCGAAGTTCAGCTGGAAGTTCTCTCTTGCGCGCCTATGATGTAGGTTTAGTATGCAGAAATGTATTGTCCGGGTCACTTGTAGTTATGGATAATTAACATTTCCTAATGAACGCGCTCTGGATAGAGAATATCCACACTTCCTCATGGGAAAGACGGCTGCGCATTAGGTAAAGGTTTCCATGTAATGGAAGCTGAATACTGAAAACAAAGCTTCCCATGAGGATATCAGTTGAGCAAATTTGGAAAAGCTACAAAGAATCTGCGTGCTGTAGAAAAGGAAGCAGGGAATGCGTATCGTTCAAACGTCCAACATCATCCTTCGAAAGCGATTTACCTATTTTAACTCTCTTTCTGAAGCGTTCCCATAGTGGTGCTCTCCTCCACTGTAATTCCATCGAGTTCCTTTCCAAGTCGATAAAGGTTTACCCAAACAATATCCTCTTCAATTTTCATCATTCACGAGTTGTTCTTATAATGTGCTGACTCAGCTCACAAATCATATGCTCAACAACTACAAGATGGGCACAGAAACACTGAACGAGAATGAAAAGAACAATGCAATTTCGATACGATCCGCGAACTGATTGCAACGGCTACACCAAAGTGGCGATCATGTGGTGTCTCACGACTGTGAACGTTGGCACCACGAACACATTTAAACGGCTTTAAAAGCACGATGAACGCTGGAAGTGTCTCGAAATACTTCGTTGTCACTGAAAAATGAGCCTTTGAAGATATCCTTGACGACATTGCTGTTTCTCAGGCGCATAATACTAATAATATGTATTACGTTGTTTGTTGTTATAAACATTGGGATGCGCCGAATCAGATATTGATGTTTTTACTAACTTTGCCACGAAACTTTTGAAGATATTTGGATCATTGCCTGTACATTTGAAGCGCATTAGTTGTTTGATCTATCAGCTGAATTGTTCATTTGTGCATTCGGTCAATTAAAAAATCTTTTTATGAATTTTCATCTTTATATTATCATTCTTCATCCTGATATTCATGATAAATATGCCTACTCATTCAATACTGCATCTTTCTTGAACGAGAGGTTTCTATTCGAGGCGGTGTTTTAGGGAGGAGGAAGGATTGTTACAGTTTAAGCTGTTGAACGAAATGACGTCTGGTGCATAATTCCTAGTGTTGGTGATGTTCATGGTGAGAAGCGTTTCAAAGGCGTCTGCTTAGACATTTATCCATCAAAAACCTTTGGGTTGACTACATCCACACTGCTCCCTCTTCATCCATTAAAGAAATCTAAAAATTGGTGTTGCTTGGTCTTTCATGTTCTTTTCAGAATTTTCACTTCTTTATCCGCATATGATAATCAAGTTTTATTGATCACGACCGTGATAAAATGAAACACTGTCTGGCAACTAGCAACTTCTTCATCACTAATTTCGACCAGCAGCACATTCATTCATCTCCGGTAAAGGAAGAATATGAGAATCAGGACCACCAGCCGCTGAAAAGCTAATACCCTGGTTTCCTAAGAGGTTTCGCATACTTTACCAGGCTTGCATCCATAAGCTAGCACCCAGGAGCTCTTAGTTTATGAAAAACAATGACGGTTTTGGGGGCCTTTGAGTCTTGAATGCTTGCTAAAACGTAATGTTCAAAGCAACGTTATGCTTCTCTCAGGGAGTTAGTTATGTATCAGACAAATCTAATTTCTTCGGCCTATTTATTTCGTTTCCTAAAATTGTTGCTTCACTAAGCAGTGGGTATGGCATTTCATGTGGCTTTAACAAACTCGTTACTACCATATTTTACCTTTCTCTCTTGCCAAGCCTATGAGTGTTGTTGCAAAATTTTGGTGTCGCATCGAAGTTCTTTAGCACATTATGTCCTTGAAAAACTATGCGTCTTTACAAGCAATCGGCAACAATTCTCAGAAAGTGAACAGTACACTCCATCGATTAATGAAGTAATACCTTTGTTTCTTGCTTTAGACAATTAGGTACCATTCAATACTAAAGTAACGTGCAAATCGTCTCGTAAATGCACACATAGGGCATCGACGAAATGCTGCGGAAATGAGAAATTCTTTGAAAAAGCTGCAACAACATTCTGTGTCAACATCGCATAGCTGCAACTCCAGATGAATTTGCTTGATGCGGAATGTGATCAGGGAAATTAAATCAAATCTAATTGAAAACACTCTCATAAGTTAAGATTCATGAAGTTTAAAGAAGCCAAATGATATTGAGTGTAATTTTGAGAACTTGACCAATCCTTCCCTTGCTGCTAACCACAGCTTTTGTTTACTTCTGCTGTGACCACACAATAAACTCTTTTGGATAGCTGGACACCAGCGGCTGCCAATTTAATCAGCTTTTCTGCCATTAAGAGATCAAAAAGTCTTTGATGAAGAAATAACGGTGGCGGAATCGGTGTGGTAGATCTTGAGTGCAAGCGCTTTCTGGGTCATTGTTCGATTGGTCTCATTGTTCGATCATGATGTGAGAACAGCCAGAATTGCAATCAAATTTTATTTCGCCTTCATATAACTATTTCCACACAATATTCAACAAAAAAAGTAATTTATCTGCACACATTTGTTATGCAGTATTTACAGAGTGGCGGGAATTGTGGCCAGCTGTCTGTGGGCAAGAGGTACACCACAATTATTTCGGATACGCCGCTACGAAAGTGAACTGCGCCTAGAGCCCACTTATTGAATGGGTGCCGTGTGTGGATTTGAGGAGGGGGCAACGGCTGAAGTGCACACGGCTATGGATATCGCTCAGCTAATGGTGGACCCCCGTTGGGCTCACAGCCGTCATTTAAATTTGCATCGCTCTTAATTCACGCAAAATCGATGTGCCCTAAAGTGATCGGATTGTCCATTTGAGAAGGAAGAAGCGAAATCAGCAACGCGCAGCTGTCCACTTGCCTCACCACAAAATGCACCCAGCAAAGCGAACGAACGACAAATGCGATGCGCATCCTCGCTAAACGCCAAACATAAAACATCCCTTTGCAGCGAGTTTCACGTCGCTTTCTCTCACGCACACCCGCATAAACCTAACACATCCACTATTCATGAACCGTTCGTTGTGTTCGTCTGATGGCAGTGGTCCTGCTAGATGGAGCTTTGAGTTCATATCTTTGTATGTATCTATATAAACATTCTACAAGAACGGTACGAAACACTCGAAGCATTATTATATTTCTCTACAGAAAATGAAATGAAATGGTGCAATGAATGAGATTTCAAAAAGCAAGCATTGTTTTCCACAGCAACCAGACCCGCACGAAATATACATGTGATGTGGTGAATGTGATGTATACGAGAGTAGGCAAGTATATTATATGTGATACAAATCACATAAAAACTTACAGAAAGGGGATGACTCGGAAACGAACTTTAGCGTATTGACAATATAACAACACATCTCTTTGTACTTAGCACATTTCAGCGATCACAGCATAAGCAGGAACATCAAAAAAGGAACGCGCAACACACGCACGCCGCACAAGGGAACATTTCCACAAACAACATATTGCACAATGAATCTTTGGGATAAGCTAATCACGGACCCCTTGGGGCTCGTGATCATTGATTAAATCGCTCCAAAATTTGCGTATCATTTCCCACCATACACGAATTTCGCTTAAGCATTTACAACGACTAGCAAATTTAAAAAAGAGAAGGAGGTACTTCTGCTGAAAGAGGTGGGAAAAACCTACCTTCGAATCAAAGTCCCACTCAATCTCCTAAAATAGCCTGCAAAACAGAAGATACTTGCCAAATAATTTATTAGTTAAAGGTGACTTGCTCGAGGCCAGCCGCAATATGGTATCGAAAATGCATTCAGCAGGAATGCCCTGCAATATACCACACAGTATTTTTCTTTCTAAGAATGTATGTGATAAGGCCATACGAACGGTTTGACAACGTTTTCGCTCTGCGCACCAAGCATGTCTCTGAGAAGGAACTCAATTGGTGTCTCACCAACCAGCTTCACAAAAAACAGCTGCTCGATCATCGTCGCGCTTATCGTCCGCAGACTCGGTAATCGCAACAGTAGACGTCCAAAACGACCGATCTGCAAGCAAGCTTCAATTTGCTAAAAGAAGGCATTTTTAGTATTGTTTGAGCGTTTTAACCAACGCTCTTTGCTGCACTCATATCAATACCGCTAAGTGAACCTCAATAAACACTAGTGAAATAATGAACGGTTATTTCAAAGAAAAAGAGTCATTCTTAGCCAAATAAACCAGGTATGACAATTTTCGTAAAATCATCGTTCTCAGTGACGTTACTGCAAAGCCAAGTAGAAACTCTTGTGCATGCAAGAATTCCTTCTTTGCGGGAGGAGGGAAGAGGAGAGGGACAGGGAGAGGAACAGTTTGAAAGTGCGAGTAGAGGTTCACTGGAACAGCGTTACGATTCGCGCATCATAGATGAAGAAAATAAAGAAGCAGTGCAATGCTGAATATGCTAATTCTTTTATGCAACCACATCGAACAAGCAATTGTAAAGACGATCATGTCTAGAAAATGATAAATGCATTTCAAAGCGTTCGAACACACTAATCACTCCTCTGCTCATAAAAGTTCGCTCATATTAGCGAGTAATTGTAATACATGGGTGTGATAATAGCGCAAGATGGGCATTCGCTCAACTTCCCTATAAATGTTCTGCAGTTTACATCAAAAGGAAATTGTTAATCACTAGTTGTCACCAGGGTAGGAGTACAAATATTTTGAGGTTTGTGCATTTAAAAAAAAGCATGAAGCCATTGATCGTTGCTAAGAGTGTCATCTTGTAAAAATGAACCGATCGAACCGGTTCAACCGGTTTGTTTTCTTTACGTCAGCTGATCCAACCGGTGGATGATGGATGGCAAGTACAGACTGCCTTTGACAACGCAAGGAAGCCGTAAACATTTCGTCACTTTTCTTATCAAAATTATTAACTCACTGGTCAATATTAACTTAATTTAGAAAATCATGTTTGGAGATGAAATCTAATCCGCTGTGTAAAGTGAAAATGCCATATTGAACAGGCTATTTTGAGCACCGAATTTGAGAGATACCAATTCGGAGATCGCAGTAAATTTTAGGTCTGACAGAGGAATGTGCTACAACAACACATCTGCTCGTGGGAACTCAAACACTGACTAAGGATTTAAAATTTATATACAACTCAACTGTCCAACTACAATATGAAAAATGGCTTATAAGGCTGTTTTAGTACTCAGATTACGACCACGTTTTACAGAATGCTTTTCCCTACCTAAGCAGTATTTATATACTTACTGCTATATATATGTATATATATATATATATATATATATATATGTATATATATACATGTATATGTATATATATATATATATATATATATACTGCTAAATAAAATGTGAAGTATGACGTATAATATATTATATATGCAGACAGACAATTGAAAAATATGTTCCAAGCATTCATTGAGTGGAATCTGTAAGAAAGGAAGGAGATTGGAGTGGAAAAGGAACTAGTCATACAGCGTTAATGTGAAACTATAGGAAATAACGCACTGAAAGCTGCAGCAGTGCTCTTGGATGAGCTATTCATCGGATCGCTAAGAACTATCTCAAAGGAAATTATTCTGCTTGATGCCCCACTCTCAGCATTACTATAACTCTAAAAGTGCCTCGAAATATTCGAAACGGAGGCAAAAACTTGTTTGTCAAAAATCATCCACAACAATGCCAAGGTAACAGCGTAATCACAACTCAACACTACGGCAGCAGCACCACTGGCAGCAATAAATTAATCAGACGGCTCTCTTCGTTCAACAGTCGAAAAGGTCAAAACGAAAACAAATGAATAGAATGATGAAATAAATCCAAGCTGATCCAACACTACAACCTGCTGCTGTCGTTGCGTCCTACAGTACTCTTCGAGAGCCGATTGCACTTTCTCTTGGATACTTTCCACTCGCATGACGTCACTGAGACCGCAACAATCTGCAAAAGTAACTGTCTGTAAAATATTTATAAAGGCATCGCTGAATCTGGGTTCACTTTACATCCTCACGATACGAGCCACCAACGGTGACAGTTGATATTGTCTCATTGCATAACGACACTTTAAACGTAAACTAATAGAGAGCTGATTCCCATTAATTAACCAGAAAGCTTTCTTCTCCGATCGCCATGTTTGGGTGTGGGCTCATGAGTAGTTGACCTAACCGAGGTTTATAGACAAAAGAATGCTAATATTCGTGCAAGAATTGCTGCCAATCCACTTAGAAAAGAAACGGAAATAATTCATGTCGAGTGAAATGCTTTAATGGTCAACTTTATAATACACGAACGATATTGGTTGAGAATGAGCGGTAGCATGAAATGCACTCTAAGAACAATGCCTTAAACAAAAACAAGTACAAAAAATATGAGCCATATAAATCCGCTCTCTTTTCCTGAAAACTCTCTTCAGTCTTAGTTTGCTACTATCACAAACACTGCTGCATCACCTAGCACATTACCAATTGAATTCGAAAGGGGATGCAGACAGATGTTCGAAGTAATTACATACTTTATACGGTAGTGAGGGGGGCGGGAATGAGTGGAGATGTCACTTCGATGGCAGAACAAATGCAAATGTGGCAGGACGTTTACAGAATGCATTTGTTAGTGTCCTAGAAAATATACAAGTCCCAATGATATTTTGAAAGTCATTATCCGCCTCTTCTTGTCCCATATACATCCATACATTCCGAGTTCTAAGGTTGCCGGCAATTTGCTTGCTATCACGATGCACTTTGGAGTGAATTATCACAACGATGCACTTCCTGGATGAGTTGAATGAACAATTTGTACTCTGTAGGTGCTACATATATGAGAAAAGCGCATCGGAAGAAGCGTTACCTCGCAATGAAGAGCGCACTTTTTTTGTGTATATGTGTGTTTGTGAGCGAATCGCGGAGCGGAGTCGTTCATAAGAGATGAGGATGCGGGCGGCAACGAATGATGCAGCAACAAATGAGAAATGGTTATTGTGTTGATGGTGACTGTGTGAGAAAAACATGACAGGCGCGCCTGTTGGCTCGACTGATTGTATGTATGTATGTATGTGTTGTGGTTTGTGGGCAACCTGATGTGACCCTACATACGTTCGATCATTTTATGAGCATACCATTCAGCACATCGGCTAGCTCGCAACTCTCATCCACACATACTTTGTGCAGTCCTCATATTTCGCATTGCGCATAGCAAACTCAAACACCACTTTCAATGCAAAGCCTCACGTAATGCTGAACCGTTGCACTACTGCGTCTAGCTGTTCGTTTTCGCTCCTTTCACGCTTAAATGACCTTAAATGACCTGCAGACTACGTGTACTTCTATATCAATAGCGCTTTTTACTCATTAAATCACAAAAAGGGACCACTGGATCAGACGCCCAATACTAACCCACAGCTGATAAAAAAGAAATTTGAGAGGAAGGTAAAAAGGGAAGCATCAGGAGTCGGATCGATAAATCTGGCTAGTGCTATGACTTCATTGACTTCCATTTGAATTCCTACGTTGGCTAGTGCACCACATAAATTAACAGTCAATAAATAACTAGGGAGTTAATGATCTGTTTAGCACCTGCAGTATATTAGAAGAGCTCACTTCTCAAGTAAAACAACAACAATCTTTTCATGCAACGATTACATCTAATCCTAAAAGCAAATAATTTTTCAGCGGTTCATTACAAAAGTCACTATTCTGAAGAGGAATGTTCCTATGCACAAGGCGCAAGTGTCCTCCAGCGCTAGTAGCCACCAATAATTCAAAAATGGCATTAACAAAAGTCTCAACTAACTTCGCACTAATCATAAATCACATGAACAAAGACGTTTATATTTATCTGAACAGTGCATCACTCTTCATTTGAGGAAGTAATCATATTCGTTTTTCTCTGATAACCAGAAAATATTCGTTCATCAAATGGATGCTCCCTAGCTCAGTACTTTGCGAATGCAAAAACTTTCTGCTAATCTATTCAGAATTTAGCCACACTAAGGAAAAATGGATAGGTTGGTGACAATAGCTGTTGCACTACTTGAATGTCATACTGTATGCTCTGTAAAAACCTTTCAGAAAAAAATGAAAGCCAAGGGGGAGAGAGAATAGCATACCGTCGGGCTGAATCTTATCAAATTATATATAATGGGATATTACAAGCTCTTTCTGAAATGCTTTGAACAATCAGAAAAAGGCCCTAATAGAAAAGGCTATCTTGTTTTGCCGGTTTGCTAACGAGTGTGTATTTTAAATAGGCAAGAAAAAACCATCAACTCGGCAATTACAGTTCTACTCCACGCTCGGAAAAAAATCGACTAAAATTTCTAGCTTGACGAAGATATTGCCGTTGAGAAGTCCCTCATTTATTTTAGTGACCTTATGAACACGCCCGTAACATAGAGAACACTTTTGCATCACAAGAGACCCCCTAAATTAGTGGTTGATTTTATTGCCATCAAAAGAACACCACTGTATATTAATTTTCAGAAATACGTTTGATATACGACAGGTAACTTTCAGCTCGAAGAGTTGACATATCAGAGAACATCAAAACAAAGAACATTCAACATAAAACATCAAGCATCGAGATAAAAAACGATGAAATCGCAAAAAAAAAAAAGTTTTCCAGTAGAAGAAAGCCATATAACGCTCATAATGATTTCACGCATATTTCTTCGTTTCCATATAAAGAGAGTTCGATTCACAAAACCAATGCAGTAACAAATATGGGTATGCTTATTCACGAAAGAAAAGTCGCAATGCTTTGCTTGATCCTCAGATTTTAGCAGAGAAAAGATGAAAAAGTTTTTCTTAAGAATTTATTCGAATATGCAATTGACAATCACTGATTGCATGCTGAACTAATCCAATCTATAGGCATATATAAAAAGATCTGATGATAAGAAAGTCGGCTGCGTAAAAGATGGAGAATGCTGCGCAATGAGAACCGATATACGAAAGAAATAATTCGAAACCGCATAACGACAAAGAAAATGAGCGCAAAACAGTGATTGAAACTGAAGAGGCTCAGGACTTTTGTAGCATTGGCCATATTTGCGATACAGTTAGAGAGAAGAATAAAGTGTTCTGGTGAGAAAGTAACACGCAATAACCCACCATAATATTATTGTTGATGTGGCCCCTTGTGCTTTGACAACAGCGCCTTCCTCATCAAGAGGCTTTATGCTAGAGGTTCGTGAGTGCAAATGAAGATACTGTTCACTCTGACGGTCCGTGGTTTTGGAATGTTGGAGATGGATGCCCTCAATGCTAACATGAGCGGCAGCTCCACTCTCAGGAATCGTCCAGAGGCAAAGGGTTGTGAGTGCCAGTGCCACTGAAGCTTAGCGCCTCAATCTCATTTGCCCGTTTGGGGGAATGTGGTGTCTACGCTGTTTCAGTCTCTCGAAACAACGTTGTTTTGCAACGCCTGTCTTAGCAGGAAAGAGGCATTTATGAAACCAGTTATTTAGCCATAAATTCGTTTTTTGCTTCTCGATGCTAAGTAGTTGCAGTTAGCAGCGCCCCTATGCGTTGAGGGTTTGCTGAATTGATGTGACTGCTTCAGTAAACATGTGCTAAGCGATAACAGACTATGGCTTTTGAAAGCAACGTTCTCAACAGAAACTGTGAAACATTTGCGCGAAAAAATGAAGCATTTTGCTGGTCGCATTGAAAAACGGCGTTTCGTGCTGATTTATGCGTACTGCTTGACGATCGAATTGCAGTGAAAGAAGTGCATCACGTTGTCGTGCCTCGATGACCTAATTCCCTCTTTTTGAGACGGCCTTTCACTCTAATTTTGGGCCTTTCACCTCTGCGCAACATTTTCGCTGCCCTTGAGCGCATCTCTACGCACAAGCAATTTTCACTTGTTGATTCGTTCCAAATATGGATCCCCTTTTACACGCTTATTCTCTTTATCCTACAATCTTTTTCCTCTCAAAAAAAAAAAAATTTAAGAAACACATGTCAAACTCGTCGTAGTCGTTTAAACCACTGCAATAGCATGTCACACAGCAAACAGTTTGTTCTCGTTATGAAAAAGCCATTACCTGCACTGAAAAGGATCACTGCTTTGAGGCTACTGAACTCCGCCGAATCCATATGGAGCGACTTTAGTCGTTCCACCTGTCCCTGTAATGAACGACAACGATAGACATTCGTGAATAAGTAGTTCAATAAATAAAAAGTGGAAGCACGAATCAGAAAAACTGACGTTGTTCTTCATTGATTAACATTTTTACGTTGAGCAAGTGGGAGCGTAGCTAATACGAGCGCGAAAAAAACCACAGTTCTTTGAAAAACAAAAGCACCGTCATAAAAATACTCTGAAGGCTGATACCACTATCCAAACATTCCAGCTAAAACATTTCTGCGACTTACCTGAAAAACGCGAATGCGATCCATGAAAAGGACAAGTCGATCGGGTGGCAGCGGCGAGGTGGAATGAAGTCCAGATGCAGCAAGAAGAGGTGCTGCATGTACGGGCATGCCAAATTGCGCAGCATTAACGACGAACAGCTCTGCCCAGCTTGCACGCAATAATGTCAACTACAATATCACATCACGATCATAGTCAATTTCGATGAGCCTGTTGTCCATCAGTTCAGTGATACGAAATTCGCGATCTGCCAATCTTGCAAGCAAATCTCACTCTACAACTGAAAGTTGCGACAAAGGTTCGTTCCAGACTGAACCCAATGGAAGTGCTAATAGCAAAATATAAATGATACGTACAGAAACAACACAAACGGGAACCCATACGACAGCATAAATAATCTTCTAAACACATTTTTTTACAGCAGAAACTCAATGAGAGTGGAAAAAATTATACTATCAACTCATCTATGGCTAGAAATAAAATGAAAATGACAGTTGTAACCTGATCGCTCTCGATAAGTTCACCAAAGAAAGGAATATTCTTTGCCCATTCGACGGCAGAAAAGAGCAGTTTTGCACCAAGTTCGTAAATATTCTCGATTCCCATTATGGTTGAAGAACCTTAAATTAATCGTTATTGCAGAAAAGAAAATTCGATGTACTAATTTCGTTCATTGCCAGAATTTTCAATAAGCGAAAACGCCTCAATAAATGAAAAACCGTTTATCACATTCTAGAGGAAATATTTGGAGAAATGCAGCAATGTGAAAAACATCACTTGTCTTATGGCAAATTTCAAAA
>JAARMF010000136.1:24771-40098 GCA_022844705.1 Toxascaris leonina | reverse complement strand
TATATATATATATATATATATGTACCGTTCGAAAGCTCATATTTTGATCACCTGATTAGTACTCAACACTCATCTCCTCAGTGCACTGTTAAGCCATACTGCGAGATTTTCTTGGCTATGTATCAATAATTGGAAAAACAGTGATTTGCGATGCGGATACGTGAAGGTATTGTAAAATTGGTCGGCAATATTGATGGAATTATTTTTTATGAAAAACAAGTGAAATTCGAGAACGCATAAAAACGTACAATTTGTGGGTGGATAAGGTTCTGCACGAACCAAATGCGCAACCACATTCGAGAAATGCGTGCTTGACGGTTGAGTCATACTTAGCAAATTATCACCAAAAAGAAGCGTAGATGCGTATGGATGTTGCGAATTGGGTGGTATTCGTCCACGTTGCACTGCTGTAAAATGCTTCACATCTCATTCTTGAAATTTCATCGGCCACCTATATACCTTTCAAATTATTGCCAAAAAGATGTATCGGCATAGCGGATAATCTGTTAAGTTCATTAATGCTGGCAATTTCCGTCGAATCAATGTAAACCTCTGTGATTAAATCGCAATTACGAAGTGCATTAACGATTGCAGTACAGTTCGTATTCCGCACTCCACTCAGCTCGCAATCTATGTTATCTTCGAGAACTGTATCTGATTGCTGAAGATTCGGCGAAGCACCTGAGATTTAAAAACCCCATAATTGCACTTCCTTTATCTGTATTTCAATATCTAAAAAGTAATGAAGCAAAAACAATAGCGAACAGTGGTGTCGAGTTGGAAACACTATTCAGTTCCGCGGTTGGCTTAGCGCACGAGTAGAGCAACCTGTACAATTGAAAACACTATTGGCATTTTTTGTCCACTATTCTTGCCTGCCTCTCCCAACCCTCCATAACTTGTCTCCCTCCACCCTCCCCGTTCCCCTCCGCCCCCCTCCCCCCCCCCTCCCACACTTCGACGCCCGTCTCTGAACATATCACTGTTCGCTCCATTATGTTTGAGAGGGCAAAATCAGACTCGTTTGCACTTTTAGAAATTCCAACAACCTCCTTGTAATTTTCACAAATTCTCATATTTAAATACAATCCCACCTCTATATTTAGACATTGCAATTTCTATTAAAACAACCTTCTTTGCGCATTCCCATTTTTTCGCATTTTTTCAGACGACAATATTGGCACTGATTTCGATGATTGATGTCGACAGGACAGTTTTTTGAACCTCTACACGTATAGTTCAGGCTTCGCCGAATAGACCTGCAAAAATAGCAGAAAATCCGACAGAAATCGCATCTTATAGAAAAAGCAGCATACATGCTAAAGTCGGAATAAATAATGCAAATCGTTTTGAGACAACGTCGACCAAGATAAAGTCTTCACATCGACAATTCATAGGCAGTATGCAAAGCTTTTAGATACTACTTATGAGCACCTTTGTTCTTTTCAAAAAACATGCATTTCTGGATAATAATGTCACCAACAAATGAAGAATATGAAATCATCTTGTAGTTCACTTGGTAGAAATTAAACCTCATCACCATAAACATTTTTTTTGGCTAGCGATGTCCAGCTATAAGAGAGACAAACAAATATACACATGTACCTAAACAACATCGCCAAGATGCATTTCTGCAAATAATCGCAGAACGGCCTCGTTGTTATTGCTCGATTCTAATGAATATTTGAGGAAAGATTGCAAGAATTTGCAAAAAAAAGCTGTTGCTGCCCATAAAAGTTTAGAATATCATCAGGTGCTCAAAATCATGAATCAGACGTTCGTGACCAGTTTGATTCCATTTAAACCATAAACAGCTCATAGGTTCGATAAGCTGGTAAAAATTGGAAACTACAAAAACCTCTTGAAGAAAGATTTGCATCCTTCGCACGAGAATTGCCCATAATGTTTGCCGCTCGATTTGTCCCCGCAGACGACACATTCTGTGCCCAGTAATAGCTTGTCGCTGTCCACGTTCGCACTTGGAGCCGTACCGCCCGATGCTGCACCACAATCCGAACTGCTTGCTCCCGAAGGCGATGGAGACTCCTTTGAGTGGACACTTATTATATATATTTTTGGGAACAGAAAATTACGTACTTTTTGAGAATTTAAACTACAGCTTTGACTAAAAGATCGTATTTCTTCTGAAAATTGCCCACGAATTCCTATCTACACGCGTAACTCTAACAGTCTTGTGCCATTGGCAGAATTCGAAATTGGCTCTTTATACACCATTGGGCTTTCAGGTGTGCCCTTCCACGCAGAAAATATAATTTTCATCAATATTGAAACAACTATTCAGAACGCTGACCCCTTAAACTAATAGGGAAAATAGGAACTCGGCCATGGAATGAGACCGGCAAAGTGGCACCACTGAATTAAGAAAGACTAGACCACAAATCAATAGGCGGATGACTTGAAAGAGCTCTTGTTGAATCAGCATGATATCTTGCGATTAGGCGATTTCTTGATGCGAACAACGGGATTTTTCTAATAGGGCATATAGATGACGACATTATTTTGCCACTAAATTCACAAGTATAGGAGAAGCATAATGCAAGGAAATGAGGTAGTTGAGAAAGCAGTCCCGAAAACAATTACGACGCATCTCAGCGCCACAAAAATCGACAAAAAAAGAAACAGCGATTGTTCGGGCGAAGAATGCTTGTTCTTTTTTTTCTCTTCACTAAGCAACAATAAACAACTTTAGGGCAGCATCTAGTTCGTACCAAGCAATACGTTAAGGGGTGATAAGCTGGAAAGAAGAAAGAGTAGAGCAATCGATGGCAAACACTCTGTCGAAATCAACTCATTGAGAAAAAAGCAATGGGTTTTTGTTTATGATCAGCTTAACGCTCATCAATTTAATGTGCGCTGAAGTTGAAATGCGTTGCTTATTCAGCTATTGCAAATTTTTTTAGTGCTTATTGATATAAGTGACAGTGCTTTTTTTCAGTCACAGCTTAATCATCTGCATTATCTAAGCTTATCAGCTTTCAAGCCTAAGATGCTACTAGAGCTTGTGATATTGAAAAAAAGTGCTAGTTATAATGCCCTCAAACAATGATGATCACATATCTACTCACACGTGGATTTGTACAAATGCTCTACGCAAACCTGCCCACGAGCCAATCAGCATATTTCTTCAAACTTCGAAATGTTGCTTAATTAGAGCACACATAGCAAGTAGTCTTGTTTCAGTGACGTAGAGCAAATATGAGGGTGATAAAACATTAGAAAATAAGAAATTGAAAGGATTTTGAGTGGAAAATTAGTCTGAGAATGGCGCATAGCAATGAACAGTGCAAACATATTACACGAAATATGTATAGGCTAGTCAACAAAGATGTACATGCACTAAGTACACACTTATCTATCCTCAACTGCATTAGCACGTCTTCGAAAATTACACTCGGTTACGTGCGAGCGCTTTCCTGCTCTTCAACACAACGCAGTGTAGACATTCTGGCGCTGCTGTGAAAAAAACAAAACAAAAACGAAGCCCACTGCTTCAAGAAGAGAAATGTGCATGGAGAAGAAGCCAAGCCTACGCAAAACGCATTTGCATAGTTAAAGAGGGGAACATATATTATTGTATTACTAACAATAACATTTGATCACTGTTGATGGAATTTTGTTTTTGGAGTTGCGCAGCTTTCAAGCTCTTCACCAAGTATTTCTAGCAACTGGCGCAACAACTGCCACAGTGAAGCAGAAAAAAACGGGACAAAGAAGCCGAAAAAGTCGAGTAAGCAGGACATCTTTTCAACGAACGCTCCGATTGTATTGTACGATGCATTCGATTGCTTGTTAGTGAAAGTGGAGCAACAACATTCAACATACAGAATATACTGCAACACAGGGTGCCAATGCCCTTCAATTGTTGACATCAAAAGTCGGAAAGTGCACAAGAGAGAGATAAGTAAGAAAGCTTACTTGAACTGAAGTATCCGCATTGTTTGAGTTCGATGTATCGATCCACGAGGAACTCACAACCGGAAGAGATGTTTCCCTCGGCAGGATGTGATCTTCGTGTTTCCATTTCTCTTCCTTCATAACAATGACGAAAGCAAGCCGTGTGCCACTCGGAAAGCAATGAGCGCCGCTAGTTGGCCGTTAGCCAATGAGGTACGTCGAAAGGGGCGGGACCAACCGCTATGTTGTGTCCAATAAGCACGGTGGCCGCTAGTATGCTGCAGTATTGATCCGGCTCACTACCGTAATGTTATCTGCATGGCGCTTCACCATTCGAAAGCGCGCATTCTGGACACACCTAATCCAGGACACTGGCCAGCCAGCGTGCAACATGCAGCCAGCTCACAGCTCGCTTCCTTTTGCTTTCGCATGACTCGTTAGTGGCCGACCGACATAATAAATAAAGCAAAATCGATGAAAATGTGTGTGAATGAATAGATAAATAAATAAGTAAATAAGCAAACAAGTGAATAAACAAATATATATTCTCAGCTAAAGTCCGAATGAAACACTCAACACGGAATACGCAAAAAGAATATGGCATGAATGCAACGTATCGCTATTGCGATCAATTGTTGTGGAAGCAATGTTTGGTGCGAATAACAGGATATTGCTTTTTCATATCCAAGAATCCATACGAACGCGGAAATGGATGCCAATTTCAAATTCGCTGACGAGAATTCTAAACAGTGCGCCAAAGCAATGATAGCAAACGCTATGGGCCATTGCGCATTTCAAGCACAGATGGGATGGCCACATTTAAATGCGGCTAGCTCGAGCGCATGGAAAAGAGCTCTTTCTCTTAAAAGAAGGAATGGCGGTGCCGTTGAGGGCTCACGTTAGATGCGAACAACTAGAGCACTGACGAGGTCAAAAGGGAGCGGCCAGGAGGGCACTGCAGCTAAAGTTTTTGATTGACCACCTCCTGAATGCACTGAACAGCTGGACGAACCGCAGCAGCCGAGGGCGGGACAGCTAAAGAATTTGGAAGAACATTTTGTGACGCATTAAGATGTTCGCTGTGATCAAAACGCCCTACCAGCCGTCAAAACTAATATTCCGCTCATCGCTGTCAGGATAAACCATATTACCGGCGAAAACGTGAGCATGAAGAAGAAGTGTTTTTCAAAAAAGCTAGCCTTCAGCTATCTGCAAGAGCAATGAAGGCAAAACTAATCGAGCAGATGAAAGCAAATTGAAATTCTATTCGTATTATCATTATCAATATAATTCTTAACTAACCAATTTCTGCATCATGATTTAGAGCCATCACACATAAAGGCACACCTCATTACATATGCAAATTTGGAAGCGCAAGATTCCCCAACTACTTTCGCGAGCGAATTTTTTGAAAAAAGCGCACGAAGAATACAACACTTTTTTTGACGCAATGACATTCACTGTAGGGGATGACCCATAGAGACAAAATTTATCTGATCCTCTTACTGCCTCTGATATAGCATCGAAGAAGGATTAAAGATAGAGACCAGTAACGAAAACTTACTCGTATTATTGTTTTAAAAAATGCATCAAACCACGAGAATGCTGCAAAGCTGTTGATTCTGCACTTTTTTGCACATCCTAGCGATCAGTTTCAGAACTTTTGGACGTCATTTGAAGCCATTGCATCTTACAAAAGCCTTGACAGCTCTGCCAATGGTGACTCTAACCTTCGTCATTTATAACTTCTTTCAAGTAAGTTAAAAAGAGGTGAATTTTTGGAAAAATGCCCTGTGAGGGGGAATCATACCAGTGAAGTTTGACAGACCTAATAAAAACAGCGCTGAAATTCCTGAAACTGAATGTTCGAGGATCGACGGTAAATCTAGGAGACATTTTGCCTCGGAATTTGACACTTTCCAGAAAGAAATGTAAAGATTAGAAATTTTCATTGCTCTATTCATCTATTTTCCACTACTTGCTTCATTTGTTTTATCAGATATACTCAAAAAAATATGATCTCCTGTATGAATAGCAAATACCTTACTGAACTATAATTCTGTCCAACGGTTTCACAGCCGCGAAAATAGTCGCAATGTTGTAACTGCTCTGGAAGATCCCTCCATGCTCGAGAGTAGAGTTTTTGTCTTTGGAAAATAAAACGAATGGAAGCGAAAGTGTTTGGCACTTAATCATGTGGCACTGATGTAAGAGTTCGATTGAATGACTTGTTCTAAAATTTTGTAATACACTATGCGAGTGCAGAATTCCGTGGCAAAATGGCAAAGTTCTCGACAACGGTGCGCGGAGTTTCTGGTTCGATTTCATTTGCCGATCGCCTATACTGCAAACTGCACAGTCAGTGAGACAGCTTTCTTCTTACAAAGATCGCTAAGTTAAAGATAGACACCACTGCCAGCCACACCGCACCGAGCTGCTTCAATCGCTGAAGAAGAGTGGTTCTCCAAATCTGGATGTTAAGAGTAAAACACTTATCTTTTAAAAAAACCAATATTACGTTGCTTCAAGCGTACAAAAGTTTGAAGAAACTGCAAAGTGCCATAGAGTTTCTGTCCTAAATTTTGCGTCAAAAATCCGCATAATTTGCGTTTTTCCACCGTAAAAGAAGATCATTATTATTAATCCAATACACGTAAATGTTGCTTGAAGCTACCTTAAACCTTGAACTTTTCATAACTGTACTGCACAACAAAGTGCGAAACACCGTTGGTAAATACGCTCGTTGAAATTCACTAATCTCATCATCTATTGAGCTCACTAGAATATCAAAAGTTGCTTGATGCAGGCGTACTGTCATTAATAACAAAATTGGAAAGTCAATAGCTGATGTGCTCTTTGTAGTTCTTTGTATGTGAAAAGTGCTCGTAAATAATGCAATACATGATGTGCAATATGATGATGCAATGCATTCCAAGAAGCAACAAGCTGCAGCCAAATCGCTAAATTTGCATACTGTTGGTCAAAATTTGACTTGCAAACATTAAACAATTGAAAGTGCCTGCAATGAAATGTTTAGAAATACAACGCTGCTTCCAACTAGAACAGAAATGATAAAATGCAATGCAAAAGTGGCAATAAAAGTAATATTTGCGAGGCGCGGTTTTCGAAGTTTCTTCGTTAAAATGAATGACGTTGTTGGGGAACGAAAAATGACGCAAGCTTTTCGCTTTGTAAATCGATATAAGAAGAGCGTCTCGAGTCAACGATATGAAATCTGCACAAAACAAAATGTGCGATATTCACCTTTTTCGATCTCAGAAAAAAAAATGATAATAATAATATTTACACTAAGCATTCACTCATCTCGAAATTAATTCACTTGTCGAAATGGAAGTCAATATGCTTCATAGATACGGAGAAGCAAAATACCTTAAGTGACTCTGAATTTGTTAATGAGAAATACTTCAAAAAGAGAAAATTCTTTTAGTATTTTCAAAAACAGAAATGCGCTCATAATTGTTCTATAAATTGGCAAAATAAATAAAATAATATTGATGTATCAACTTGTCTTTGACTTAGTTCACAGATTTATTTCACTGACCGCACCTTCTGCATATTAGCTCAGTCATTCGGATATAGCTCCATACATAAATATTATTTAAAGTACTGGCTAACATGACAACAATATTAGTAGCTACAACATTAAAAATCAACTAGACGACCGAAGGGTAATCGCACCTAATGGAAGCACTGAAAAGCACGAAAGCAACAATAACAAGAGAATAAAACAAACAGCGGTCTGTGCAGCAAGATGTACGCTGCCTTCACCTCCCCTCCCCCCTAACCCTCCAACCCCACTCCCCTCCCCCCTAAGAAGAAAATCTCTGCCATCCACATTGATGTTCACATTTCTCCGCTTTTAACAGCGATATGTTAATATGGCCAGGAACCTCACTACAAACTTTAGCTGTTTCTGTATTACTACCTCATATTACCTTCACATTATCGATCGAAAAATTTCAAATTTATCAAAAATAGAAGCATAACCTATTGAAAACAACCTGAAATGAAGATGTGATTTAAAAATAGTGAAAACTTGATGCTTCAACTCGTTGCAGTCGACACCAATGTGTCGCTTTTCTGCGATTTCCTTATTTCTTGCGCTCAAAGCTGATCATTCGCATTGAAAAGAACTATTTCTTCGAAAGTGTTTTACTGAAGTTGGCAATGAAATTGTCTCATCTTACAGCTTAACGTCTGAATGAACATGCCCTGCGGTGGTGCGATGCGTCACATTAATGGAAAAATTTTTCGAAAGGAAAAGAAATATCTCTACAGACGTCAGCAAAGAAATCATAAGACTTTAAAAATTAGCGCATTTCGTTCGATTATAAAAGAATCGTCACAAATGTTAAATAGGCCAATATATTTTTGATCGAAGAGATTCATATAAACGCCTTTGGAAAAAACGTTGAAAGAATGTTGGTGTCCAATGAAACAAGTTGCAAAAGAATGTTAAATCAGAACACGCTAAGTAATGGTTTCCTATCAAAGAAACATAGACATATTTCAATCGAATACCATAGAATAGAATGAGCGGGATAGATGCGAACACAGGTCAGTTTCAAATTCCTAACAAACTTCGTTTGCGCTTGGCAGGTGAGATTAAAGGATTCAAAACGATCAAAACACATATTTCAAATAAAGACTCGAAGATATTGCACCCATAAAGCAACTTGAAACTGTGCATGAGTTCAAAGAAAGCGCCATAATACATCCTGTCTGTTCGTGAATGGATCTTCATAATCAGACTGTTTTATTTTACGATCACAAACGAAATCGATGATTGCTTAACAGCGGAAAAGTGAACATCTTCTCTTTACTTATTCTCACATTTCTACGCCCATTTTTTACAACATAAGTATAATTACCGATATAAATTATCTCTACAGTTCTTTGTCGCAGATATGCAGATTTTTGGTAATGCAAATTTTAACCCGCTGCGCAAACAAAAATACGAAGCTTCAGTCCAACTCATAAGTCAGCACTTGTACTCGAAAACAAATTTTTGAAAGTAGAAACAAACAGCCGAAATACATGAAGCAGCTATGAGTGGAATGGAGTAGTACTGATTACTGAGGCAGTAAGATGCACCGTATCAGATGAATAAATTGGGATTGCATTTTTGCATTCGTCCTCGGAAGTAGTATTTCTTTGAAATGAGATGATCACATTGAGTGCCTCTATAGCAAATGTGATAGACAAAAATGCAAATCGCACTTCTTAGATGCGTGTGAGCTGTGATTGCGGCAATGAGACGACTCTTCAGTGGCAGCTCGCACTTCCTAAATAGAAATCAATGTGTATGAAAACGCTTGCTGCAGCTCGGATGCGCATAAAACACGCATTTAGCAAAAGCGATTGGGTGCTCTTAAAGCTCTCGGTTAATGAACCCTCTCTCTCAGACACTACCGTATCGACCCCACGAACGCTGCACGCAAACGAAGGGCTTAGACTAGGCCGCCCTCTCGTACATTAGATGAGATCGACATACAATGATGGTGTGTGTGGTGAAACGATTCATTATGCCGCTTCCGTATTTACTACGGTTATACCTCATCAACTTATCAATACCACTGCTATATCCTTTCGAAATTTCCTGTGAATATCGATTTGTGCTCCGCTAAAAGCAGAAGCTTTTGATTAAACCACTTTCAAATATCTTATATATGTGAAAGTAAGAGCATCCGCTTACTAAGAATAAGATAGTAGCATGTGAAAACAACTGAAAGGTTGCGAAAAGAAGTGATATCGGTAAGCATCCGCCAAATGAACTCCAGCAAATTTGATGCATAGAAGTCTTCTAATGGAATTGTAGTAAGTCACAAAATGAAAGTCGGTGGTGTTTATAACTTTTCCTGGCAAAGCATCACTGTCTTTTACACATAGCACACAACAGAATAACGTCTTAGGCTAAGGCGGACACAGCACTACCTTTATTGGCACGCACATGCTTCCTCAACACTTATTGGGCTCGCGCCAACTTTTATTCCTGAAATTTTTGCTCTTATGTGCTTATATTCTGAGCAGATGCAAAACAGCATCGCTCAACAAAAGCGCATTTGAAAAGGGAAAACGTTCGACGACAAAATGCGATTTGCTGCGACGAAGAAATATGGGTTCTTTCGGAAGGGAATCTTGGCGGGACCTTTCATGCGATGCATAAGGCGAAAATAACGGTGCCGAGCGGTAGGGGGTTACGCGTTTTAAACATCTTGGATGGCATTAGCAGAAGATATTTTTTGGAAGAAGTGAGAAGGGGAGGAAGACGATGACAACTGCCAAGTAGGGGTCGGGAGGGGACGCACAGAATATCACTCAAGGTGAACGGAATCAGGCCAGCCACCACGAGGTCGCGCTTCATGACCGCACTACACTCCGTTCGCCAGCGTCAACTTTTTGACCTAATTACAGGCACACTTTCGCCGTTATTCCTTCTCGCTTACTCCCCACGCAACAACAGTTGCAATATCCTAACTCACTGATGGCTATCCAAATCGGACAGGCAGGGAAGGAAGTGAAGGCTGTTACGTCATCGATTCATCCCACAGTCCTAGACGAATCATGCACCCATATGATGTGTAATTCTGCCCTAATGTCCATCACTGCCTTGTAGGTATTAATCGACTAGCTCACCGATGAACTGAGAAAGCAATTCTAGCAATTTCCTATGATGATATTTACGATACTTTCAAGGTGGTTGATCTCGTTTCATTGCAATCATTTCTTAGTTGCGGAAATATTCACTAAGCACATCGATGCTTTTATGCCCCAAACGTGATGCGATCTTTCATCACGACCGCTTGCTGCGTTCCACGTCCTATTAAACGGTATATATTTGGGCAAAGAATGAGGCAACTGCAAAGAGAACAGTGACTAGACATGAATCTCTCAGGAACTGGTTACCGCACAAACAAATAAAACTACAGCTCGGAAATATGCTGAAATATCAATGCTCATAAGCTCAGAAATGCTACTTAGACGTTCTTATTAAAATAATAAAACACTCTTGCCAAACAACCTAACACCATGTTTTGAAAGTTGCAGTAGAAATAGAAAAGTTATGAAAAGGATAGCTATATATTAGCTAGTATTTGCGAAACGAATGCGATGGAAGGTCACAAAAATAATGAAGTGGGTACCGACAGGTGAGAACAGGGAGGGGGTCACCCAGATACGTAGCGCAGCTGGCACTAAGGGGTCACTGCGCAAGGTCACCAATGTACGAGCGTGAGCTGAAATTGCAAGGTCATCAAATTAGCAAAACGAGAATTAATACACCGCAACAACTATAATTATCGGTTAAAAAGTTGAAATCGAAATTATGCCATTTATGCCATCAGTGATCAAACGAAAACTCAGCACTAAGGGAAATTTTGATGCTCCATTTAATAGAAGAAACAACGCGCAGACGAAATGAATATAGATGAGGCAGAAGAAATTTGAGATTATTTTACTTATTTGACGCAAGAAAAGCAGTAAATTTTACTTCAAAGCTGTTTATCTGAATGAATAAAAGTAATGTGCGGAAAAAAATTTACGACTCCTAAGCGACATGCGCGTTCGAGTGAGCTTCACCGACAAAGCCAACACGGTGTTATGATTTTTGGAAGGCTGTTAATGTGAATAACACTAAAAATGAGGAGAAAAAGATGATTCGATTCCTCGAAAAACTAATAGAAATAGTGATCCAAGAAAGTGAAAGTAATATCAACCGACAGCGATATAGTCGAAGAAAATATAACAACGGATAGGTGAACGCAACGGGCACAAGTTTTTCAGCACCGGATAAACAAGCAAAGTTCATAATCAAAGGATGAGGAAATGAGAACGCAATCGTCGTGCTGCGTAAGTGTAAACAGCAATACTAGAAAAATGAATATAAGGGCGTGTTGATTAGACGTGCATATTGGAAACCCCCTCAAATAAACTTCGTCAGACAACTGTTGTTCGATCTAGCGAAGGAGGTGTAAGCATGAGGTGATCGAACTACTTCTCTTCGCTTCTGCTGCTGTTAAAGTTGAATTAGAGCAACTCTATAAAAGCGAGAGGGAAACGGTATCTTCCTTACCCGAAAAGATTACAACACGCTCATTTCCTCTGCAACGAAACGAGGTTCGTTGAGAAATTATCAAGACACTCATTGTTGAAGCACAACGGTACAATGAGCGAATGAACCATGAATAGCAGCAACCTAGCAGAAATGGTGACAGCCGTAGAACCGCAGCCGTCTGAAGGGGCCGATCGAGGACAAAGCGCTAACATGTCGTTGCATTTCGTTTTGAATAAATTTCGCTGTTGTGGTGCGCAGAGGGCGGTGCATCAGCACCGCAATGCGTCAAGTTCGGCGCCCTCTAGCGCGGCCGCAGCACCGCGTTCCCGCTTCAAAGCCTCTCATGCCGCTTTTCTCCGCATATCACATGCCACCTTATGTAGAGCTTAAACATCCCTAAAGTGTGCAGCCACGGATTAAGCTGATTCGGACATTGCTTTATTAGATTGGCATCGAAATCTTTGGTAATTTTGTTGAAAAGCTGCGCTTAAATTAATAACAAAAATTTCCAGTCGCACTGCAACGAAACGAAAGATATAACATGGTTTTCTTCTATTCTATAAAATATCGCAAATAAACATCGACAACCATCAAAGGACTGTGAAAGAAAATAATATGTGTGTAAAATATATAGTCTTCACTGTGTGAAGCTTCAGCACTAGTGAATGCAGGCAATGTGGTCTTGAATAAGTGTTTTAGTGATGGAAAGCAATGAATAAGATAAAATAATATCCGTTCAAATGGAATAAAAATCGTAGTTAGATGATTCGAAGAAATCAATTTTGTGCTGAAGCAGTAAAGTAATCAAGAAGAGAAAATGAGCTGCAAGCAGTTGGACGTAATGATGTAGTAAATGAGATTTACATAAACGATTTGGTTATTAGGAGTGCACGCCTTGCACTCATTTATGGAAGGATGCTTCATAAATCAGTGCGCCATCCATTTGTGACACTCACTTCTAATAGGATCAACAGCACAACTGTGCAACAACAGATGATCGGCTCTTTCTAGCAATTATCACATTCGCGTTCGACACTGTAAGCGAATTGGACACAACTGAACATTGCTTAATCCTTGCTTCACATACGGCATGAAAGCATTACCACTTTTGTCATTGCAAATGAGATTCGATGCTTTTTCAGTCACGGTAAACAGATTGATCTTTCTGCTGGGGTAAAATAATATTTTCAAAAGCTTAGAGAAAGGTATATTTGAAAACAATTCTACTCTCTCCGCGAAATTGGGCATTTTTCTGCGAGGATTATTTCGAGCTTTTAGCACATATATAATAAATCGGCCATATAAAGCGCATTCTTTGCGCTTCGTTCTTTGCTAGACAGTGCGAACATGAATTATTTTTGTTGTCATATAATCTATTCATCACCTGAAATTAATCAATTTTCCTCTCGTGAGGATAAAACTGCAAAACGGATGTTTACAACGCATTGAATATGTTGGATGGCAGAAGCAACAGCGGAAACACAAGCAAGACTGAAAAGAATAAAAGTTTATGTTACTCAACAATAATCGCTTTATCACTGCTTCGATGCAAATAAATACCAACAAGAAATATTCGAAAAAATCATCAGTAATAGTAGATGTGAAGGAGATAACGCAACTTCCGAGAAATTTTACGACAGCTTTTTGCATTGTTGACTAGTGCAAGCAACGTTGAATTCCTTAGTTAACACCGTCCAATTACGAAAGGCTTGAGGCGGTGACATCAACACGATCGCCCGCCCAGAGCGGCATGTTCATACCTGCGAGTGAAGGCCGATACATGAACTTATTCAACGCTCCCATGTCTGCTACCTGTCATCTTATTGCTGCTCAGTGGAGCCACTGCCGTCTAAAAAATATAAAGTCATATGTATTAAATAGTTTCGCCTATTTTAGCCATCCTGTGATCTTATCAACGAGAGAAGCAATCGACGTCGTTTCTCAAAAAAGTAATCTTCTCATTGATAGCAATATTCAACGAATCCAAGTCCCGAAAAATTCAACCCAACTAAAGCAGTTCTAATTTGCAAAAAAGCTAGCAGCTTGCGCCATCCTTAGAACCTCGGGGATGAAAAATGCATGCACATGTGGAGAAAATATGCATAAGAAGGATTTAAGAGCTTTGGCTTCTGAATCGTATTCTCAATAAACGATAAAATTTCATCTATAGGCTGAACAGCAATAATTTCCACCTCAAAATGACTCTGCATCAATTACAGTAAAGATAGTATAAATCACCGTAAGGATCGCAAAGGTGGAAGGACTATTCTCAGCGGCCACTCACACCTAAGAGAAGGCGAATATCGGGCTAAAGATGGCACGACTACCGGGGATTGTTTGTAACGCCTGCCAATTGCAATCTGGCAACAGTTCACATTGTGGGTCAGAAAGGAATATGGTTGCGCATGTGCAAAGGCAGCAGAGGGCACTTCAAATAAACATTGCACAACCGAAAGAGACGTACGTAGTTGACGCACATCTGAAAGCACGGTCGAGGATAAAGAAGACGAAAGAGAAACTGCCGAGAGTAATTGACGTAGAGGAAGAGAACGAGAGCTGGCGCGAAGAGAGCGCCTTCAGAAAGTGGCACAACGATCAAAATTGAACCTGGCTGAGGGGAACACGGCGAAAGTGTACGTCGCGCTTGTAGACGCTCACACTCGCGATCTTTTCAAGGCAGACGGCGACAAATTCAGCGCCACCTTGTATGAACCGGACATTCATGATGATGAACACATGTCCGACGAAGGTATGTTTGGCGCACGTCTGCCACATTCGCAGTTTTATTGCTGAGCGCCCTAGTGCATGATGGGACGCCATCTTTCGGATTCTTACAGAGCAAATGGGTCTTCCTCAATTACAGGTGCAAATTAACGCCTGAAGGTAAACTTACTTGTTTCGCTAAGAAATCTCACCATTTTGTGTGATCCCAAAGGTAGTCGATGGAGGTACAACGATCACAGTGCGCATTATCAAATGGCCGGAAGACGTCGCAATGCGAACACTACAAAATGGAAAGTGACTTTTAAAATATGGAGCGGTGTAACAGTGATCGGTGGATTTCAAAAGTGCGTGGCATATCATTCAATATTCTCTCCTTTCCCTCCCTCCCCTCTCCCTCTATGCCAACCAACGAGGTGTAGAAGGCTGCTTGAAAAATCTAACTGCTGCTGCGACTAAAATCATTCTCCAATACGAAATCTGTTATCGCAGAAAAGAAAATTTAGAGACTGTCTCAAATTCACATGAATTCATGTTTAGCAGGGCTTTGGAGTTGGAATTCTTCAAAGAAGAAAAATGAACCAAAAGCATTATTACGACAGGCGCGAATATCCCCT
>JAARMF010000136.1:9931-24544 GCA_022844705.1 Toxascaris leonina | reverse complement strand
CCCCCCCCCCCCCCCCCCCACCTGCAGACGACAAAGGCAAACATAATCTTATATGTGTTAACATTACTATATGTTATAAGATATTACTGCAGCTAACAAACAAACTATTGTCCACTGCTATAGAAGCCTGCTGTATAATACGACATTGCACTAAGTAGGCGTCACTACTCGGAAGCAGAAGAGGTGATGGCCAGTCTACGTAAACTTTTAGAAAGTTGTCGATCCGTTTGTATGACGAAAAGTGCTAGAAGTGGCTAATTTTAATCTTTGCCAACCATTGTTGGCGTTCGGAATTTTCAAATTCAGAAGTTAGTGGAGACGACCAAAACGATCGAAAGGCAATAAGATAACTTTTGCGCTTGCTTGAGTGCAAATATTGAACGACACTGTTTTAAAAAGCTGTGATAAATCGTAGACAGAGCAACATAAAACTTTCGTTTTCAGCAATCGAACGAAACGAAAGGACTTGAGCTCATTTCGAGCTTAAGTGTAGATCGTTGAAGATGCTCCGAACGAATCCGGTGCCCGAGCTGGGGAGATGTTTTTTGAAGACTTTTAAACAAAGAATCCACAGGCCGCCCTTGGACGCCAATTTATTGCACTGGAACAATATTTGCAATGTTGTGTGATGAAATCCCTCTGTTGTTTCACGATGTCAGAATGCTGAAAAAACCCTCCGCAGTTGTCTATGCGGTTTCGTGTCTTCTCTTAACCGACTGCTATCTTTTATTCCTCTTGACATACAAGCAAGAAAAAAAACAATTCTGTTGACCCTACTATCGGTCTGTGCAAGAAGACGCCGAATACGCGAACGGCAGACCGGATGACGCCTACCGCATATATCACTTTGAATGGAAATTAATTCCCTTTTCCTCATGAGATTGCAAGCGCACACCTCCACCCATTTCAATCTCTTTGAGAGGGTATAGTCAGTGAAAAACATTTGCAACACTTCTATCGCTGAAAAACTGCAGTGTGCAAGATTTTTATTATGGTGACAAAACGCAGCAGACTGATTATACAGTCAACATCGAATATGTTATAGAATTCAGTGCTCGCTGTGATCGCACGACAAGCAGTGGACAATCGATCACAATATATCTGCGAACGAACCTAGTTAAATTGACAGTCGCTTAATAAATTCAAAACACTCGACTATACTACTGAACTTCTATAACACTTCTATTTCCTTCTAAGAGTAGAAACTTTAATACCTATTGCATAATCCAACGTAGGATGAATAAAAGCTCTCAGAAGTCTTGAAGCTCCCAGAATCATGCGGATTTTCAACACCATACGAAGTGTAGAATTTATTTCGATTATTCTGCATGAGGTTCAAGGATTTCATGCGCTGATAATATCTTTGCAGCTTCAAAATATTTCAAAAACAAACAAAAATTGGTGCTAGCTGTTTCACATTTGTGTCTCTTTCTTATGACTGGCATCAATTAATCGAATGAGTTGAATATTCCATACTCCGATGCTGGTCGCAAACGCATTATGCAGAAAAGCTTTCCTATAACTGATGCTGCCTATATTTCTGGATGAACTGACTGAATGTGTAGAAATGAAACAGCCACATACTGATCGGATTGTTGGATAGAACTTTGTTTAGCCCCTGTTCAGCAACTATCGAATCTGCCGCTTCTCGAATAGGTGGTTGTTTCGCAAAGCTCACCTTCTGAACCCATTCAATTTTTCTCATGTAACATTTTTGCGTTTTCCTTTCACAATTTGAATTTGACGTGAATTTTGTGAAGCCATTTAAATGTTTCTTCAGATTTTATGAGCTTCTTCTCTCCCTAGGCGGAGCAAGATTTGAGTTTGCTGAAGGAGAAAAATGAAAAAAAAATTGAGGTTGCAATTTTTCAATGAGCTATTCTGCGGTCGTGCTGATACATCCAGAAAGGAATATGTTAAGCTGGCAGTTATACTGCATAACCTTATCGAACACTTCGGACTCGCTTATCGTTGTTTTCGTTGAATAAAAAAGGACGGAATAACCAGCAGGAAAAGCTTGGTTATGAATTAACCTTCGGGGTTCCGAGCTATTATAAAGTTCAAGTATACTGATAAAAACAATAAAAATAACAGTAAGGCTGAGGACAGTCTCTCATTGAAATATGCGGTTTTATTAGATCTGTTCATTCGTCTCCGCATTTCGTTTAGCAATGATAACCACTGACATATCTCTCGTCTCGATGTTTGGTATATCAGCGTGTCATCTTTGATGTTGAAGCATGCTCTAATGCTTGTTACGTGAACAGAGGTAGAATCACTATCTATAGCCGTTGAGCAAAAGACTATCTATAATAAGCCGTTGAACAAATCCACATCCAATTTAAACGAGTACTGAGCCATAAGCGGCAATTTTTAAAGGTAAAAGAATATTCCGCCTACGGAAGGAAGATAGGTATAGATGTGGCGATGACCAGCTTGTGTTCCCTACGTTGGAAGAGCTTTGAATGGCAGACGGCATTTTCGAGGCTTATTATTGTAAAAATGCGATGGAGAGTCATTTTGAAAGACACTGGGAACACCAAGCCTCTCTTCATTTCGTTTTGCAACGTCGTAGCACTCAAATTGGAACTTCCATCCTCATCTTCGAGAGAACTTGCCTTCAACACGCTCCTCCTCAGCCCCCTCCTCTTCCCCCACCCCTCCCCCCTTCCGCTTCCCTCATCCCTCGGTTCATCTCATTGTATTTTCTATGTGCATATGTCAACTAGAGTGTAGGCACGCGATTGCTTAGCGAACTTTTTGCTCCACTGGAGTTTCCACCAATTTATCTTGCAAGAGCCAGGAACTTGTCAACGCTGTCTGATCACTTGTGTGCTTCTCATCTTTGAACTATTTGTAACTACTTATATTCACAAAGTCGAATTTCTTGCAGTTACTAATCGCAGCGCTTTTTACTCGTTATGCCGCATTTTGTGGTTAATGCCTTTTTATTTTTTTTTTTTGTTTTTTTGTTCTGTTCTTGTTTTTGCTGTTGTTGTTGGCATACGGCACGAAGACTCATAATGATTGAATTCATGAAGCACTACGTAAATGATAACTTCAGACAAAGAGTGCAAAAAAAGGATGCAAATATTTCAGAAAATTGTAACGAGATTTAACAAATGGAGCAAGACATCTGCTCAACTTAGAAGCGATGCTCCAGTGAGACAGCAAAATCAGATGCATTTGGATCAGTTAGAAATTTATTGAGAAGAACCGCAATCGATGCAGCGTTGCCGCGAAACCTTTAAATAATAATGCATGTCTGGCTTAAGGCTAACAATTACGAATCCTACATCAGAAATTTTATAGTGCTTATATAGCTTTATTGACCACTATTTAACAATGTCGTTTTGATGCTTAGACGAAACCGTTTTAGATTCTTACCTCTCTTAAAAGCAGCATTCGATGAATTTGCTACAAACTAGTTAGATTCAATGAGCAAATATGTTAGAATCTTTTATATCGTGTATAACCACGTGCAATGCCGAAAGACCCATCAAAGACACAACGAACGTATAGATCTAACACTAAAAGTGCTTCGAACAGTTAGGTTTATTTCAGTCGTCGGTGCATAATTGGAACGAAAGAAAAAAACAAATAACCTTGGTGATTTGAATGAAGATTTTAAAAAGTTTCCTGCTTAGAAGCATGCCGGTGTTCACCTAAGCACTCATAACTCGAATGCTTTACCCTTCGATTTAGCAGCTTCAATTGAGTCACACTCTATTCTAAATGAATTAACCCGAACATCTAGACTTCGGATTCCTCTACTTGCGCATCTCTAGGACGAAAGTTGAGGCAAGAAACTTGCAAAGCAAAAGATGTGTAATAATGGAGGCGGTTGAATTGCTTTCAGCTCACTCAACAATACCTGTCAAAAATCAAGCGAGTAACAAATTTCTGCTAACTAACATACATTTAGAAATCTCACTTTCGATTGAGTAAAAGTCTTTTTGTTCATTGCTATTGATATGCCTTTGTTTGTGGCATTTTGAGGGGTTCAACCGAGTGAAAAAACTGATCACTGTGATGTAGGGATCGATATGCAAGCGAATAAGTGCCAAGTGACAAGCGTTCTGTTGCACATTGAAAGGTGCTCTTCGTCAGCTCGATGAAAATGATGAATATTCACTAAGCAACAAAATCTATGCACATTGCCAAGGTTTATATGAGAGGGAACAGCTGACAATCTAGATGTTTCTGAAAGGAAATGGTATTACGATAATACAAATACAATGCTCAGAAAGTATGGGAACTTCCTCTAATTTTTACCTATTTTTTGCTATGATGATGCAAATTTTGTGGATTTTATTACGCTTCGTCCAGCAATTTAGAAGAGCAACAATCTCTACATCTCGTTATCACATCCGTTCATACGCCATTGGTTTTATTCCTTTTTGCTCCTTCTGCGACTAAAATTCCTCACATATTATCAAATCACCTAAAGCGATCTTTGCCATGCTTTACTGGCTAGGCATACATTGAATGGCTCCTAAAGCGGCACCTGTCCTTCTGAATTTCGCATGATGCGCTACGCTGGCAGCCGTATGCCATAGCGACTGTTGGAACAGAGTTAGCTACGAGCGTATATAGCCAATCCAAACCCACACTGAAGAAAATTGGTCGAAAGTGTTGGCCTGATTGAGCAATATCACGTCGCGTCACTCTCCTCTATACATCGATGGCGAACTGCGATGTCCCTATTCGCTCAGCTTTCTGTTTTGGTGGTCATTTTGCATACCTTTTTATTCTTTGTGCAACCTCAACCTAATTTATCTGTCCCCCAGTTTCATTACCCCCATAGCTGCGCTAATCTTTCTTCAGCAATCGAAAATGTCTCACCCTTGCTTGTGTTTGAATTTATTACGCTAGATGGAATTGCACAAAATTTTGAACTCCTCTACACGAACGTAAGCAACTCAAATTTGTAACAAATGATAACGTTCCGTTCGATGTGTGAAAGTGGACGTAGAGGTCGAGCAAACAATGCAAAGAATGTTGCTATTTCGGATGTACTCCAGCAGTCTGAAGTAACATGTGAATCATTGTTTTCAAAATGTTTCTACATCTTATTATCGAAACAGCCCAACGTAGGAGTCCTCTAGCTATGAGTTATAGGTAGTGACAATGCGAGACACGGTCTAAGCATGTAGCATTGATTGACTTCACTGGACGTAAGTTATTTGCACGTCAAAATCATATTAAGGACAGACTGGGACGGCTTTAACATTAGCTATGGTTTGCATGGCACTCATGACATATGCTTTTAGACGATTATTGCAGCATCTACTCGCAATAAAGTGGAATTCCATAGAAAACAATTTTGCTTCCTTATCGTTTACTTTTGGTGTGGCATAATTCCCTTCGCTCCATTCCTTGTACTTTTCACTTAGCTCAAAGAACGCAATAATAAAACAACTCTTCTTTTTGAAGTGGCAGCAATTTTCCACTTTAGGGGGGAAGGAGATGTAGGAGTGGTCTTCTAAGAAACCCGGTAAAGCCTTACGAAAAGAACTCTCATTTATCAAACTGATTATAATTTCATACGCAAACATTCATATTGTTCTGCTGGAAAGATATATTTTGAAAAGACCAATTCCAGTATTGAATTGGCGAAAAAAGAAAGCCGCAGGCAATTTTCCCATTTCAGAAGCAATTTTTACTGCTATAGAGTTAGTTTCCAACGTAGATTCGGAAACAACCGGAAGAATTTTCGACAGATTGCAATCCGAGTGAAAATCAGTTGATAATATCTGCATAGATAGGTTATGCCCGGCATTGCGCCCATGAAAAACCTCTCATGCCCAGGCGTTATGTCAATTCCGATATCGAACGTCTTGCCAAGAAAGCATCGCATGTAATGATGCTGCAAAAATATAAGTTTTATGAACCTTTCATCATAGTCAGAATGCACACAGCTCTAGCAGTGTCTGCATTTGGGCTAAACTGGATCATTCGACAGTCACTGTGTACTTGTTATCGTTGATTTCTTCTTGGGTTGTTTTTTGGAAACGACACAACGTTCAGCGGAATCGTTTCGCATTATTTCCTGTAATAGGCACACACAAACGATGGCGATAGATAGTGGCATTCCTTTAACTGATGCAGCTGTTGGAGAGTTCTCCCAGAAATTGGGTACTGAGCATTCGCAGTCGCCAAAGTACTTATTCTACTCCAAGGGGTTGGTGGAACTTTTCTTCGACACATTGAAGCGAGCTATCAAGAAGTACCATGATGTCAATCTGAGCAAATTATTTCAACAAGTTGTTGAGAATTACCTTCTCAAAGACCCTTCTACTCCATATCGAACATCCTCTACGCAGTAAAAAAATCGTCTCCGCACCGTGAACGAACGGTGGGACAATTCAACCACCAGTGTGCTGCCTCAAAAAGTATTTTTGCACCAATGTTTTCCTCATAACACTGGATTCCTGGCGTCATTTCGAAACGGCCAGACTCTGTGTTGTATGCCGTCGAAATAAACTCCGGAACTTGGAGCGAATACGTCATTTAGATGCGAAGTCGTCACGTTCATAGGCCTTACCCTTCGCCTTATCCACTATAACCTGTGCGACCTGTGAACGAGAGCAAGCAATGACAACGCAGTCCTCATCCCCTGCGTCGTTCTACATGCTAGCGGCAATTATCGGATTGTCGCTTACACCAACAAACGTCGATGTTTGCTCTACGGAGACGTCAGGCCGAGAAAATAGATTGACGTTCGAAGGACAGATGTGAAGATAGCAGAGTAATATAAATTGCGTAAGTAAGTTATTTGGACCAAGAACATGTCCCGCTTGTGTACCAGGAGTAGGTCTTGTGTTTGTACTAGGAACAGGTCCCGTGCTTGGACCAGGAACACGTCCCGTGTTTGGGCGAAGAATATAGGTCCTCGGCTTCATTCTCAGACTGAACATTATGATGACTTCTCATCCACTCCAATTCTAATTATCTAGGAATGGTGCAACTATGAAAACCATGTGTATGGTCGGCTTATTCAAGCTGAACATTGTTTGCTGCTTTTGTTCTAACATTCGGCGCTGGTAAGAGCTTCATGGACTCGATAAGTCGTACGCACGAACATCAGCCTGTCGAGTTACTGTCTTTGAGATCCTTTCTTCAGTATTCATTTTCAACACTAGTAAAGCACTTCAAGGCACCTGCTATGTATGCTCCCTAATGCCGTCTTAAAGCGTCATTTTTGCCCATCGTTGTTCCTTCCTCGTAGCTAGAGGTTGTGACTGCAGGGCTCGGTTTTACGAAAATTACCGCACCAAGTAGGAAGAGATTCTAACTCAAGCTGCGGACTGAAATGGTTTAGTAACACACATTTCGAGTTCATTTAGAAGACTTGACACTGAACAACGAAGAAAGCTTTCGCGTCCGTTCAATAACTGAAGTGAGTTGACTGTGCCAAAATTTGTTCGAATAATTTTTTGAAATTACTGACCTCGAATTCCGAATCATCTACTTTAGTCGTTTGACTGCCCCAAAATTTACAAGAATTTCATTGCTGAATAGTCCGTGTTCTTAACAATGTATGGAATGATAAGATTTTATGGTTCAAATAAATTCTGCTTTGCACAGTGGTTTTTTAATCGGAAGCCTCTAGAAAATCATACGTTTCAAAACTGTAGACGCATGAAAAACGAATGCAAGCGAATATACCAGACGAAGAACAGAAAGGTGGCATCCACGTCAGGCCTACTCACTCATTTTCATCGCTATAGGACCGTTGCTTTCGAATCTATTCGAAGTGAATGACCCTCGAAGTAGGGTGAGAACCGGAGTAATTTGGGAATCGCGCCGTACCGCATCCGGCGTGGCAATTTTACGCCTCGATTCAGTGAAGCGATAATTGCTAGAGATGCAATGGGAGCGAAATGGAGCGTCTGAACATGGAAGATGCCGTCAAGCATTAAAAAGAGCGACATGAAGGTGTACGTGGAGCTAGCTAAGGAATTTGACTGTGTGAAATGTCCAATAAAGCGGCGTACACAGCCAACAACGCTTGACGAGTCATGTGGAAAGAGGGGTAAGGGAACTCGAATTGCTCAGAAGAGAAACGCTGCACAAAAGCTTGCAAAGGTTGCTAGCAATGCCTATTGTGTCTTTATCTTTCATCCTCGACCAGAAGTTTTGAAATGTGCTGACCCGCGAACCATTTTTCTAAACTTTCAAAGACGACTTTGTTCAGTTTCAGAAGAGTCACTGAGAAAGATCGAGCAGAAGATTGTGAAAGATTTGAAATAATCGGTTGGGGAAGTAAATCACAGCTGACATTCGGAGTGCGAGCCTCTCAAGGATTGCTGACTGCCCTAGAGATGGATCTTTCAAAAGTGCTTCATTGGGTTTGAAGGAATTATCCGGACAACACGATGCGCAGATGGAAAATGAGCTCGTATGAAAAACTTGATGAGCGCAAGCATTGACAAATCGTGCGTATATAGAATGGCAATGACTCAAGCTCAGACATGTGTCTTTTACTTACTTACTTACTTGTGTACTTAGAAGTCGCCCTATCTACGTTTTCCTTGAAACTGTTGCTACAATTCGGACGCGGCGACTGGCTGGATTTTCTTCTTCCATTCCATCCTACAACTCATTTCGCGAGTCATCTGCGCGGTGGCCTTTTTCTCGGTCGTTTCTGGTCAAGTGGTAGCCAACTAAGAACTTTTGCGCTCCAGCGGTTATCCTTCATTCTCGCAACATGTCCGGCCAGGAATCGTTCGTTGACCTTTATCGCAGTGAGCACATTCAAAGTTTTCGTTTGTTATTTTATCGGTCTGCGACACCCGAAGCATTGCTCTTTCCATGGCCCGTTGAGTGACCACAAGTTTATGTTGTTCTGCTTCCGTCAAGGGTCATGCTTGGCTTCCGTACGTCGTTGCTTTCAGGACCGTTGCATTGAACAAGTGAGCTCCATGTGTGCTTTTTTAAAAAAAAGAATAGCGGGCGCTGCACCTCCATAGAAAGCGCGGACTGAAAATAGAAAACGGTTGCGACCTGCTCTGGTGACCAAGATGACGGTAAAACTGTCAGCTGAGTTGGTGATTTCCTTGAAACCGATGAGGACAAAACGGTGATTTCAAAGACACGACCAAAATAACGAGGCTAATATTGAAGCAGACTGAGATGCATGGTTGATGCCGGCAGTTGGTCTGAAGGCAGCTAAGCGTCGTATTGAAGCCGAAGCATTGGTGAGGGTCACACGAAAATTCACTGAAACACAGCTAGCCGCCAAACGTCTTTACGTAAAGTTAGGCACGATTGTAGTAATGCTTCGTAGTAGTTGTTGGAAGTGTCTGCTATTCCATGAAGCGTCACTTTCGTGTTGAAGACGTTGCTGAAATGCTTTTTCTCGAAAGCCCCAGATGAATTGAACTTAAACGTCTCCTCTATGAGATGCTCTCGTATTAATAAATTCATATCCCTACGTATAGCCAAAAGACCATAAGTGCTGCACTATTTAGGTCAGAATAGCTGATAAAGTATTGTGTTAAACCTAGAACGGTTAGTACACTTTAACAAGAGCACATTAGCTTCTACAATTAGTGCATGTACACTAATGAGCTGCTTGTGATGGAGAAACACAAACACTGTTTAGCTTCATAAACTTTTTGTTGCGATGATACCACTGCTCGTCACTCTTATGTGGAATATTGTTTGCTGAATTGCATCTCTTCTGAAATGAATCCCTCATCTACAACAACGTTTCACTTGTTTAACCTGCAACAACTATGGCACGCTTCATTGTTACATTGTAGCCATCACCGGGGAAATCGTCGACGTTAATGATGAGAACTTGAGCAACCAATCTTTGTTTCGACTCAAAAACGAAATGCGTAATAAACGTTTGGATGATCGCTTTTGCGCATTGCACCACAGTGCTCAATTTGCATGAGCATTAATTGTATACGTGCCTTAGATTGTTTTCAGCGGTGCACTCCATCGTTACACAATACTAATATTGTTGAAAGTGACGCTAACGCTTGTCGCTTCTTGCAATTCCAACTGGAATTCATCCAAGAATTCATCAAGTGGCTCCGAAGCTATGGTTAATGCGAAAATATAGATGTAACTGCAACGTTAAAGTGTTGGTTTTACGAATGCCACAGTGCTATACTATGTACTTCATCGCCGCAGCCATTAACACGCGCAAGATTTACGAATGCGAGGGGATGGGTGTTGGCCTCGAAGGCACAAAGAGATAGGCGAAAAATTTTGGAGTTTGCAGGAGTGAAAAAGAGAATTTTCAAAGCATACCGTATTACTTCGAATAAAGCCTCGCTGTCTCGGTTTTCTTGGCATCATTCACGGAGAGGTACTCGAGGTGGGGGATTGTTTCAAAAATTTTAACAGCTTTCAGCAACAGTGGCAACGGTAAATAACAGCTGCAATGTACAAAATTTCAACCATTTTCAAGGCTCTTCATTTGGGTCAGGTTTTATTGAAAAATGGCCACTAATCCCCCTCCCTCCCTCCTCTATGAAAAATTCGAGACGGAAAGATGGCTTAGGAATCTATTTGGAGAGGTGCAGGGAAAGGAGATTATATCAGAGCTGATATGCTGGTTGAACAATCCCATGTTCTATGTTTTCAGCGAAAATAAATTCTTTGTACTTTCGCAGTAAGCAGCATAAATTCCAGGAAAAATCCATTCAGATCTGTGACATTTACTCCAGATGAGGCGAAGATGGAGTATGGAAATTACAACATTCAGAAGCTTTACACTGCTTAGGCCTGGCTATGACCCAGTTCCACTGCTTTATTCACCTTCAAGTGTATATTTTAAACATTGAAAACGAAAGAAAACTTCAAGCGAATTCGGCTACCGCGGTTGCGAGAATGCGAAGCTTCGCGTAGCGTACGGTTGCGCTTTTATCTGAGGTGCTTCTGCGATCATTTGTGAACATCGTTTGCTCTACTGACAATCTGAAAATGTCGGGTAGTTGCATCGTTTTGGGTGACATAGGAGAATGTGACCAGGCTTGTTGATTTGTGCTTGAGTGAATCCGACTAAACGTTTGAGATTTATACGGTAATATTTGCAAAAGAAAACTGTCAAATTTCCGTGGCTCTTGCTTGTCCGTTGCAACCGATCGTTTGACTCGATTTATGTACACCACCTTTTCGCTGGATGTTGACCTCAGAATGGCATATTGTTTCAAAAGAAACAAAAGTAAACTACATCACTAGCAGTAAATATTCACGAGCAGTAGATGATAAACGGGATACGTAGACGTAGGTGAAAAGAGTCAACAAAATAGAATGCCGTTCGATGGAGCGTATTTACAGCAACTGTGGTACAGGACTGATGCTGAAACAAGACAGATTTACAACGAATGTGGAATATTTGTGTAAAGAGGTGACAGAGACATAAAACCACTTATTTGCATCACAGTAGCGTCATAACGCAGCTGTTTCGTGTGCTATTCGTTTGGGATGAAAAGAGTTTAGGCAACTCACGAACGCTGAAAGATGTCAGCTTCGACAACGTTCTGAGGTGGAATGTTTCATATGTGAATAAACATCGACTTCAAACCCTGAAGGAGATTATTCAAACAGCATCCTTCTCTTAGCAGTTGGTACTTGTCCGACTGCCTCTCATGTTCTGAAGGGTACGTGAAAGATTGTGGAACCATGCGTTAGCAGGTACTTGAGAAAAAAATTCCGAGAGCTTACTCCGCACCTTAGTATATGTGGGCCGGTCTAGTTCTCTCTTCAATTCAAGTATGAGGCAACATTTGATTTCCACCCTTTTTCCTACAAAGGTGCACCCCCACTCTTAGAACGAGCTAAAGCAACCTGAAATCCTACGAAGGCACTACCTCTCCACGTCCACAGGGAGCCAAGTGACATGTGTGCGCTGTGTCACCGACGCCGTTGATGCTTGATACGCTGCCGCCTGTGTGGGCTTTGTTAGTGTGTGCAGCGAAAAATGCGTAAAATGTTGTGAGAGCGACGTCGCTAGACGACCAGAGAACACGATCAGGTCTGCGCTACACGAGGGGAGGTCGCCAGAGAACGCAGAGTGCAGCAGATTGTGCCGTGCTCTTGTGTTCGGCCGTCGTTACGAGGAGCCACACAGGGCGAATTCCTTGCGTCATTCCGTATAGCGATCGACGCAGACAAGGCCTATGGCTACAGGCAGTAGTCAGGCGCCGACGTTCATCGACCCATGGCAACATGGAGCGTGAGTTTTTGTTTTTCACGTTTGATGTAGTCAGTACTCGTCTCGTCCGTCCATCACGTGCCACATTCATCTTAAGCGTACTGTGATTTATGAGTGACTTGCTCCGAATACCACTGCATCGTATAACCACTTCCTTACAGAAAATTAGCAGGCCAAGTATGGCGCATCTTTATATGGTAATGTCGCAAATCCAGTCTCCCTCGAGAGTGGTACCGGGATGAAGCCTAATCGAGACTGTTATAGTTCCGGATGCTTCGGTGAGGACACCTGTATGAGTACATTGGTGAATCCACGTTTCGCATCTTTCCGTCCCATTCACAGAACAATCAACAAAGTTCTCTTCAAAAAAAGCTGTTAATCTTCTCGGCAGCATATTACTGTGTCGTATGCAATGATATTTCGGGAAGTTATTTTGTGCTAGTAATATATCAAGGCAATGCAGGCGCTTTCGCCTGAAGGAAGCCGCCTACTCCTCGCAAACTCAGTTATCCTCATCTTGGAAATGCTTAAATTCGGGAAGTTTGCGGCTAGGTCCATCGCTGTTTGTATTGGGTTGGTATCGCTGTGTGACGGCAGTCAAAGCGCATTCAAATCAACTTTCGAGTGAAATGGAGCTGTTGCATTTATTAACAAAATCGCAATGAGCTGCAAAAAGAAGCAGATCGAAGGTACGATCCCCGAAACTGATAATCCCGCTAGTGTCGTTTCATGTGACTCGTGAAAGAACTACTACATGTAGGCTTCGTGCCATATTACGAGTGATTAAACCACTCACGCAAATTCCTATCATAACTCGGATTGGCAGGGAGAAGAGATATGGAGTGTGTGTGGATGAGGTATGTGTAATACAAGTGACGTAATTTTCGCCGGGACGATCCCTGTTGAACTGTGATGGCAACCCATGGGAATTTCTTTCGCTCGTTAACCCACCGAAGGCAATGGCTTGCAATCTAAGGTCCATTTGAGCCGAATTTGTTTCAAAAATGTCGGTCGGTTACCAACGCAAGGCATTCATTGAAACCGGATTTCGGCTGAAGCAGCAAAAATCGACTGACTGATGGTTTTTTGACTGTAAAACTTTCCGAAATTTTGGTATCCAGCCAAAGCTGTAGTCGCTGCAAGACTCGTTGCACTCGCCGCAAATGTGTCTTCGAACCGTGCTTGGCCAATACAGCCATAGTTTGAGTGAAGGTTAGTGATGTCGCTGAAAACATGTGCTTTGACTCTCTAGCGTTCATTATTGAGGTATCACGGGAATATCCTTATCGGTAGTTGTGTCTTCTGTGAACACTTCAGGGGCAGCGAATATGACGATGTTGAATTGTACTTTTTTCTTGAGGTGCATTCCTTCAGTCGCGCATAGAATTTCTTCCTGGGAGACTATTTACGAGCTTCTCTTAGTGCCAAGTTGAACCGCTTCTGAAGTATCGCAGTGCTGTCTGAGTTGAAGTTTCCTCCCTCCCTTCGCCCTTCTTGAAGGACTAGGACTGGTTGCCTTTTTGGGATGAAGAGTTTCTTCCGGATAAGTAACTTTGACATGAAGCAACATAAATTTTTTTCCTTCGTTCTACCGTGATTGGCGTCATTTTCGCATATCTGGACCAGAGACTACTGCTTCGTAGTTGATCAGAAAAGTACACTGCAGACGGAGCGAGAAGCGAACACGACTGTCCGCTGACAGAACAAGCAAATGATTGAGTAGGAGAAAGGCGACAATATTTATGCGACGTTAACATGAAAAAAGCATTCAACGTGATATACAGTGGAGCGTTGTCTGCTTGGACTAAATGTTCCGATGGCAGACGAAGAGTATTCCTAGAAACATCGGCTATCACACCATTTATGTAAATGGCAATGGGAAGTAACAGGAAGTTACAGTCCATGGCTTTCATCGTAAGTTACATAAAGTCACATCACCATACTTTTCCTTGTTCGTCTTCGCCAAAATGTAGCCTTCAATGACAAACAGTGGCAGAAGTGATCTCTCTCATTTGATCAAAAAAGCATTTATTACAAATAAATTTCTCATCACATCGCTTCCACTTTCGCTAAGGTGAATTTATAAGGTCGCGTGGAGGTTAAGGCATAAGCTCGTCTCCTTCCTGTTGAATGCTGACGAATCAATATACCGCTTTTCTGCTTAAGAGGAGAGTTGAGACTTACTCCATCGACATCATGGAGCCAAGAAGTCTAATCGGAGTCCACTTAAATCCAACCGCGCAGAAAAACCTGAACAATAGGCGCTAGAACAATTGAAATGGAGTATAAAAAGCCTATTGCGGTAAAAGCGCAAGAAACGTTTTCCGCCGAAAAGATGAAGATTAGTCTGCCAAAAATGCAAATGAAAGACTAATTTTTGGTCCGAACTATATATATATATATATATATATATATATATATATATATATGTCGTT